>JASZXS010000250.1:0-23447 GCA_035521475.1 Tremellales sp. Uapishka_1 | reverse complement strand
CCCCTACCCCACCCACCTCAACTACCGCCAAGACTCGCCCGATCTGAACGCTTCTGCCGTCTGGACAGAGTACGAGGCGGAGGCACCCACCGCACACTATGGGAATCTGAGCAAAGAGGTGGAGGAGGGTCAGATGATCGTCAAGGAGAAGAAACACGCAACGACCGAGGTGATTGCGACGACCAAAGCTCGGCGATGGTGGCTGAGAATCACTTGGTCGTTGACGTGGTGGATCCCGAGCTTTCTGTTGATCAAGATTGGACGGATGAAGCGGGCGGATATCCGGATGGCTTGGCGGGAAAAGCTCGCCATCGTGATGATGATCTTCTTCATGTGCGCCACCGTCGTCTTTTACATCATCTTTTTCGGGAAACTGCTCTGCCCAAACTCGGACAAGGCCTGGAACGAGACTGAGCTAGGAGAACATGCCGGGGACGACGACTTTTACGCGGCCATCGCGGGCAAAGTCTACGATGTGAGTGTTTAGGCAATGACGCGGCTGACCGATAGTTTACGAGCTTTTACAAATCGCAACACTCCGACCTTTCAGCTTATAGCACGTCCGCAGCGATCAACCTCCAATTCGCAGGACAGGACCTGACCGACTACTTCCCGCCGCCATTGACCTATGCCTGTCCTGGCCTGGTCACCTCGACAGACCTCGTCCTTCAGCGGGCAAACTTTACCCCTATCCTCTCCTACGCCGTCCATACCTCCGGCCCGCAACAGACGATCAACGGGACAAAACTGGACAACATCGACTGGTATCCGGACACGCTGTTGCCGGCATTGACGCAGTACTACAAAGGCAGCTACGTCTACACCAAGTCGGACATCCAAGCCCAAGGAGACGATTCGGAAAGGTACGTCAGGCCATTCGTACAGCGCTGATGAGCAGGAATTGGGGCATCTACAACAACAAAGTTTACGACTTGTCCGACTACATCTACACCGTCAAGTACTATGCTGCGAGCTCTGGAACCGACTTGCCCAATTATTCCTTCCTGGACTCTGATCTCGCGACGCTGTTCAGCGAGGAAGCCGGATCGGATCTCACCAAAAAGATGAACGCCATCTTCGCCGGCCTCCCAGCCGACAACGTGACGCAGACCATGAACTGCTTGAATACTGCGTTCTATGTCGGCGAGACGGATTTCAGGAAGACACCCCGATGCTTAGTCCAGAACTACCTGCTACTGGCGTTCTCGATCATTCTGATGACCACCATCGCCATGAAGTGTAAGCCGGCACCGACGATCACTCACTGACGCACTAGTCTTGGCGGCTTTGCAGTTGGGCTCGAAGCGAAACCCAGAGCTATTGGACAAGTTTGTGATCTGCCAAGTTCCCTGCTATACCGAAGGCGAAGAATCGCTCAAAAAGACGATCGACTCGCTCGCAGCGCTGAACTATGACGATAAACGAAAACTGATCTTCATCATCTGCGATGGGAATATCATTGGAGCCGGAAACAACCGACCGACGCCTCGAATCGTGCTGGATATCCTCGGAGTCGATCCGCAGCTGGACCCGGAACCGCTGCTTTTCAAGAGCATCGGCGATGGAAGCAAGCAGCTCAATTACGCCAAGGTGTATTCCGGGCTGTACGAGTTTGAAGGCCACGTCGCGCCGTGAGTTAGCTGTCCAAGCACTTTGTGGTCTCTAACCCGCAACAGGTACGTGGTGGTCGTCAAAGTGGGCAAACCGTCAGAAACGTCGAAACCTGGTAATCGCGGGAAAAGAGACTCGCAGGTGCTGTTATTGCAGTATCTAAACCGAGTACATTTCAACGCGCCCATGTCGCCGTTGGAGCTGGAAATCTATCATCAAATGCGAAACGTCATCGGAATCGATCCCACTTTTTACGAGTACATCTTCCAAGTCGACGCTGATACGGTAAGCTCGCTATAGTCACCATCATCCTCAGGAGCTGATCGGTCGCAGACCGTCACGCCAGACTCGTTGAACCGCATGATTTCATGCGCTTCTGACGACTCACGGATCATCGGAATTTGTGGAGAGACCAAATTGTCCAACGAGAAGCAAAGTTTGACCACCATGATCCAGGTAGATATAACTCGATAGCGTCCGACTCTCGCTGACCCGTCCTAGGTATACGAATACTACATCTCGCACCACCTCACCAAAGCATTTGAATCACTGTTTGGTTCAGTCACTTGTCTCCCGGGCTGCTTCTCGGTCTACCGAATCCGTACGGCCGACAAGGGCAGACCGATCATCATATCCTCGATCGTCATTGACGAGTACTCTGAACCTAATGTCGATACACTACACAAAAAGAACCTCTTCTCTCTGGGTGAAGATCGGTATCTCACGACGTTGATGATGAAACATTTCCCTACCTACAAGATGAAGTTCACACCGGACGCTATCGCCCACACGGTCGCCCCGGACAAATGGAGCGTCTTGCTTTCCCAACGACGGCGATGGATCAATTCGACGATCCACAACTTGGCGGAACTCTTGTTCCTGCCCGAGATGTGCGGGTTCTGCTTCTTTTCCATGCGGTTCATCGTCTTTATTGACCTATTGGGCACGATCGTATGTCCGCGATCTCATGAGACAGAACTGACGAGAAACAGATCCTCCCGGCGACGTGTGTCTACGTAAGTCCGAGAATCGGAGGAGGTATCGTACTGATCCGCGCACAGCTGGTATATCTCATCGTCGTTGTCTCTACAGGGAAAGCGGCTGTTCCCATCATTTCCATTGCCATGATCGCCGCGGTTTACGGTCTCCAAGTAAGTCGCATCTACCCCTGAGAGATGGTTGCTGAAACTCGGGATAGGCAATCATCTTCCTTTTGAAGCGAGAATTCATGTTGATTGGGTGGATGATCGTTTACATTCTCGCGTGAGTCCCTCATGCTTTCTAGATCAGTGACTAACGAGTCTTAGATACCCCATTTACTCGTTCGCATTGCCGATCTACTCGTTCTGGTCCATGGACGATTTCAGTTGGGGCAATACCCGGTGAGTCCAGCGCAAGTGGATCTGCTCCATGCTGACCCATGACCATAGCAAAGTCGTCGGCGAAGGAAACAACAAGACTGTTGTCTACGAGGATGACGAACCCTTCCAAGAGTCCATGATCCCTTACAGGACATTTAAAGGTCCGCACCTTATGGACGCTTCGCGCTCGGAAGCTGACATTATCGCAGAATACGAAGCAAACACCTGGGAAACCACATCACTGCACTCTGAAAAGTCCCGAGCGACCTCTCGTTCCTCCGCCACCCGAAACACGCGATCAGCCGCTGGATATCCCCCTATCGGAGGAAGAGCGACATCCGTCTACTCGTCGACAACCGACCTTCCCCCCGGCGGAGACTACTACCGAGATTCGTCGCCCCTTGGTCCCGCCCATGCTGGCTTGAGAGGCATGGCCTCCAACCCTTCTCTTCGATCCCAGCAGATGCCGCCCCGAAGCAGGGTGCAATCCATGGCTGGACTTTCGCAGTGGGGCAACGGAAGTATACTCGAAGGGAACGGCGGAATGGGAATGTATCCTCAGCATACGGGTCCCATGTACCCTCAACACACCGGTCCCGGCCCCTTCAACCCCTTTGCTTCGCCTGCTGGATCGGAATATGCCTCTTTGCGACCGCCAACCGGCTATCCTCCCTATGGACATGCTCAGCCTCCGCAGATGCCCGGTATGGGCGCTCCTCGAAACTCGATGATGTCGCTCAGTGGACCACCTCAGTTTCCTGGGCTGCCTCAGAGAGCTTCGACGTATAGTCTGGCGACGACAGCGAACATCATGACGGGGGGTGGAGCACGTATCGAGGTGAACGAGAGTACAATCGTGACGGATGAGGAGGTGTTGAGTGTGTTGAGACGGTGGTTGCTGAGTCAAGATTTGATGAACGTGTAGGTTTCTCTGCTTCTGCTTCGCGATGGGTGCTTGCTGATGTCTACAAAGAACGAAACGATCCGCCCGAAATACCCTGTTCGGCTTCTTCCCCAATGCGAATCTAGAGGCGCGGAACGGTTGGGTCAACGAAAATATTGACCGGATCCTTGGTGAGATCTAGGATCTTGCCTGCGGTGTATGTGTATGAACCATGGCTCCTCCTTCCGATGGACAGTATTACGTTTCCTTGACTGCCTTAGAATGCATTACACAGCCCATGATTTCATTCGCCATGGCAGAGTACGTAGACCCCGATAAGTCCGACCCCTGGGTGGAACATGTCGGTTACTAGACAAAGCCGGTCGTCTCGGAGGAGACGGAGGGGGACCCGCTCGATATTTCCAACAACGATTCATTGGCCAACTACACTCGCTATCCGTTCCGTACACGCTCCACTGTCTATCATAAAGACCAAAGCGACAGCCTCTGAACTTGCCTGATTACTCTCCTTGTGGTCGATCACTTAATATCGCGTGTGAACTGGACTCCACTCTTCTCCTCTCATCACCACAAACACTATCAAAATGGCTTCCACATCCATCCACCTCACCCTTCCTCCTCCCCCAGGAGGCGAGAGCATCCTCTCCCCCGATGCGATCGACTTTTTGGCCGTCCTACACCGCACATTCAATTCGAGGCGACTGCAGCTGTTGGAGAAGCGAAAAGAGGTTCAGAAGGTGTTGGATTCGGTAGGTCACTCGTCCGCTGGAAGGTCAGAACGACAGCTGATACAAACTGGGCTCAGGGGAAACCACTCACCTTCCTGCCCGAGACCAAAGAGATTCGAGAGAATCTTGCTTGGAGCTGTGCCCCCCCTGCTCCAGGTTTGGAGGACAGGCGGTGTGTTTTCAAACCAGTATCGGTCGCTACTGAACTGACGACTGTTTGGAGGACAGAGTCGAGATCACGGGTCCTACGGACCGAAAGATGGTTATCAACGCGCTGAACTCTGGCGCAAAGACCTTCATGGCCGACTTTGAGGGTGAATAATGCCGTCTCTGGAGTAAGGACAGACTTGCTTACGGTGCGATCAGATTCGAACTCGCCGACTTGGTCCAACATGGTTCTCGGACAGGCCAATCTCCGAGACGCGATCAAGTATGTCCCTTTCCTTGCTGTCGTCTGCTGCGTCTGATGGTACGACAGGCGAGAGATTGACGGCGAGATCGGTGGCAAGCCATACAAACTTTCCGAGAAGCCTGCTGTGCTTCTCGTCAGGCGAGTCGCTTCGTTATTTCATTCTCGCCCACATGCTGAACCGAACACAGGCCCCGAGGATGGCATCTTCCCGAACCACGACTGCTCATCGATGGCCAGCCGATGTCTGGTTCCCTCTTCGACTTTGGTCTCTACTTCTTCCACAACGCCGCCGAGCTCCTCAAACGAGGCTCGGGACCCTACTTTTACCTCCCCAAGATGGAGCATCACCTCGAAGCGAGACTCTGGAACGATGTCTTCTGCCTGGCGACTTCGAAACTCGGTGTCCGACAAGGCTGTATCAGAGCCACCGTGTTGATCGAGACGCTACCTGCTGCTTTCCAGATGGAGGAGATCCTGTATGAATTGAAAGAACACTCGGCTGGGCTAAACTGTGGACGATGGGACTACATCTTTAGTTTGTGAGTGTGCTCCAAGCGGTATTCCACGGCTTCTCTGATCTCTCAATCAGCATCAAGAAACAGAGAGCCTCCAAGTCCGCCGTCTTCCCCGACAGGAGCGATGTCACGATGACTGTCCCATTTATGGATGCCTACGTTCGGCTCCTCATCCAGACATGCCACAAGTGGGTCTCTCCCTGGATCTCTCATTCCACAGGCTGATGACGCAATCTTAGACGAAAAGTCGCGGCGATGGGAGGAATGTCTGCCCAGATCCCCATCAAAACCGATCCGGACGCCAACGAAAAGGCAATGAACAAAGTCCGAGCCGATAAGCTTCGAGAGGTTAAAGCGGGACACGATGGTACCTGGGTCGCGCACCCTGCACTGGTCAAGATTGCCTTGGACATCTTCAACGAACACATGAAGGGCCCCAATCAGGTGAATCTGATGCCATCTCTATGAGTCCAGGCTGATTGTCTCAAAACAGTACTTTGTTAGAAGAGAAGACGTGGTGGTCACGGACAAACAGATCGCCGATCCCAAAGTACCGGGCAAGGTTACAGAACAGGGTGTCAGGGACAACATTGCTGCGTAAGTCGAGTCAGACGTGACAAGAAACCTCTTTCTGACCATATCACAGCGCTCTGTCTTACTGTGCTGCATGGATCTCTGGCAATGGTTGCGTACCCATCAACTACCTCATGGTCAGTCTATGCGATTTCAATCTCCGTAGTATTTGCTTATGTGCATCGCAGGAGGATGCGGCTACCGCCGAGATCGCTCGAGTCCAACTATGGCAGTGGTGTAAATACGGCTCAAAGACGGTCAGTTCTTTTAGCGCATCTCCTTCCATGACTGACAGTCGAATTCAGGAAACCGGCAAGACCATTACGCCAGCATACCTTCAGCCGATCTTTTCGGAGGAAGCAGCGGCCGTGTCCAAGCTCCCCGGAATCGATCCTTCACACGTCAAGATTGCGTCAGAGTACATGATTGGGCAGACCAAGGCGCAGTGGCCGAGTGACTTCCTGACTTCGGACCTGATGGGTCATTTGGAAGGCGTGGGAACCGTCGGAGGAGGTGTAAACAGGAAGGCTGGCTTGTGATTGTGTCCCGGAGAGCAGATATGAGCTGTGATTGTACGATTGCTGATGAAGTCTTCTGTGGTTTGATATCGCCTTGTCAGCGGGAAATCTTTTCCTCTTGCACAGTCTGACAAGTCTCATTGACAAGTACCATCGAACAAGCTACATCTGACAAGCGACACTATCACGACACTTTCTGCGGCCTCAACCCTACATTTCCGTCGGGGCAATGTTGTCCCGTCTTCCACCGTCTTCCAGCTCCTCCAGAGGTCTGCTGCTCCCTTCGCTCTCGCCTTCCCCGTTTCCTTCCGAGTTATGCAGAGCCATCTTCTTCCCCTCCATATCCGCATTCCGCCCCTCTCCTTTCCATCTGGCGAGAGCCAACAGCTCAACCTCCATCCTTGGTCCACTTTGTGCTCCTCTCCATGAGGAATCAAAACCCACGAAGCGAACGTCGATCGGATCTGACTGTTTTGCGTGGATTGATTCGGAGCGTCGTGCGGTAGGGTATAAAAGACCGTTACCCATCCTCCGGGATGGGAGGGAAGTGAGTGGAGCGCCAGGCAGGAGACTCTCGGCCACCTCACGCCGTCCTTTCTCGCCCCATGCTATAAGCTCCGCCGAGGGATCAACATTCGAGGTGGTCGGCGTCGACTTCTCTTTGCGGAATGCGCGCTCGACCTGAACTTTGTAGTAGTCGGGATACGGCACTGGCGAAAGGGATGTTCGACGCGGTCTGTTGGGTCGTAGGGTGTCTACCAATAGTTTGCGGAGCTGTCTTGGGATCAGCCCACGCACTTTGACCGATCAGCTTGACTTGCCTGGCGGAGCGCCTCTACTCTCTCGATCCTACCTTTGTACTCGCTCAAGGAGATGCCTTCTCTGCCCAGGTCGACTTGCAAAACCGTCTCTTCACTCTCCTCCAGCGGCGTCGCTCGTTTGCCAAAAGTCTTTCGCCACTCTGCAAATTTCCTGATCTCATCAGAACGGGCCGGAGAATGAGGTCCAGATGGTGATCGAGAAGGCTGGAACGGACTACCCAGGAGGAGGACCCTACTCTCCGAGTCCGGACTCCCTCTTAACCATTCCTGGACCCGTTTCCATGCCTCAAAAGTGAGCTGTTCGTCGTCATCGGGAGAATCAGCTAGTCGTCGGTCCCTGCTGGGGGGATAGGAGTGGCGTTGGCGACCCTCATGGTTGAAGCGAGGGGGTAGGGAGCCATCATGTTCCTTTGAAGTCGAGAAAGATGGTACGGAGCTGGCGAGGGAACGGATGGAGGGGTGTGTAGCAATGGAGTGACTCGTGATCCTGCTTCTCGGAGGGGAAGGAATCTGATAGGTCGAGGAGGCGGCCAATAAGGGCATCCGGAAGAGGGGGTCTAATCCAGACATTGAGGGACCACCGGGCCCATCAGAGACCATTGAGCAATCCTCCGTGTTATCTTCTCCTTGTCCTTCGCTCTTTTCAGCTTCTCCTTCGAGAACGTGGGGTAGTCTTCGCGAGTCCCTTTGGTCCTTCTTTGGGCCCGAGATCCCACTCAGCTCCGCTGGGAGTGAAAGGGGGAAGGTAGGCAGCCCTTCTGGGATGTGTGGATCCGACGGCACGGCTCGAAGGTAGAATACTCGCCGAGGTGGTAAATGATCTTCGGGCGGACAAGGGACCGGAAGCTTGACCAGAATTGGCGCCATTTGAGGAGGAGAAGCGGTGGGCAGTGTGCTTCTCCGCATCGACTTCTTGATTCTCTCCTTCATCCGTTGGCTGAGTGTTTCCGCCCGTGCCACTTTTGAGGGGTCTCGATGTCGGAACGCAGACCCTTCCGGAGGCGTACCAGTCTTCAACAGTCGAATGATTCGCAGAGATCGAGCGAGAATACTCGGGTGAGACTGCTTGCGGAGAGTGCCGGTTTCTTCAGTTGGGCATGCTTTACAATCCCCAGAAGGTGGAAGGAAGGGAGATGTGGGGATGACTGAGGAGGGAGGGAAGGTGCTTGCTCTCGACCTGCTGCACCGATGAAGAGGGGTTAATCTGACAGGATAGGAGGGGCGGGCCAGGGATGGGGACTGGTATTGCGAGGATGGGGACATGGAGTCAGCGGGTGACCGAGGGTCGAGCATTACTCCGAATCGTCGAGCACCCAGACCTGGAGAAGCAGGTGTATCGGTACCGATTCCGAGCGAGAGTAAGGGCGGTGGGAAAGGACGTTCTACAGAAGAAGGAAGGAGCAGAGACAAGAAGTACAGGATCCGTTTGCCGTGTTGATGGAAGGGAGAATAAGTATACCGCGGCAATGGGGAAGAATTGAAAATGTCAATTTGTCGCAGAATGAGAAATGGGAAGAGGTGGAATGTGACGCGCGGCGGAAGATGCGCATATCGCTGACGTGCTGGGTCTCGATGCTGCGGCCTGGTATGATTCTATCTTGATCTCCTGAATGAGCCTAATTGCAGTGATCCGTGCTGTCCCATGGACCTGTCCTCGGGGTACTTTATGGATGTCTAGAGACGGCAGGTGGAATTACTATCCCCTTCAGAGAAATCAGTCGCCACCCGTTGCCACAACCAGAAGAGACCCACTAGCGGAATCAAATGGCAGAGACAAAGTTGATCTTTTCCAGATTCGCTCGTTCAAAGTTGTCGTCCCGACAGCAATGGTCAACTTCAAAGTCAGACCCAAGCGAGGTATGCCTGATTGTATCGCCTCGTCAGACCGACAAGTCTGACCTCATCAACATAGGTGCCGCGATCCTTCCGTGCGCGCCAGAGCTCACGACACTTCTCGCATGTTTCGCTACCACATCGGATTTGAAGGCGACGGATAGCTGTGCCAATGCGGCGAAGGCTCTGCATGGATGTATGGGGGCGAAGAAGAGTGGGGGTAGGCCCGGGAAGTCATCGGTGAGTCTTCCGCATCGAAGAGGCTGGAGGAAGTGTGTGTCTGAGCGGAGGATGGGCTGGATGTTTCGCTGGGAAGTGAGGGACGCTGATCTGACCATCGTAGATCAATCACCTGCTGAGCAAAGTCAAATAACGCGCCAGTGGAGCAAGGAAGAGGAAAGAACGGAGAACATTCGATACCAGAGCTACACGATGACCCGATGCAGAGATATCATACTTCACGCCGGCCCATCCGACGCCTTCCGCCACCGAGGCTGACTGCATGCCATGGATGCTTGTCCAGCTTGATTATCAGCATGAGGGGCGAGTGTCATGTGCTCGTCACATCACCTGGCGGACACTGCTAAAAGATTAATAAGGTCTCATGTGCTCCTCCCCTGGAAGACAGGCTCTTGTCCTCGCGAGGCTGGGCGAAATGACAAGCTGACTGTGAGAGAGATAGTGGGACGATGACATCTTGTTCCCAAATACCAGTCGTCATGATTGTCGCAGTAGAGTTTACTTCCATGCCGCAGCTTCCTCTCCCCCATCCCTCCCCTTGGTAAGAATTCGCTTGCAGATCCGCTCGTATCCGACACCGTTTTTCGGGAACCGTACTGGACCCGAGTGAAGAAGACCACATGGCATCTTGTCTGACTATCTGGCAACGGTCAATCCACAATCTCTTCCCATCCTCCCAAGCTCAAAAGGACCGTCTTTCAAACTAGGAGACTAAGATGCCACGCCCGAAACCCCATGGTATAGGTCAATGATAATGCCGTAACTCCGAAATGGACAGCTCGTAGATGAGACATGTTGTTGCCTTTATAGTGGGACAGCGACAGTCTATAAAGCCACCACTACCAACACATACTGTCCACCACAACCAGCACATACTGTCCATTGCTAGAAGTGTATCTGGAACCTGCTGTCTGCAGTGGTTGAGCCTCGAAGAACCGATCGACTCGGCTTCCCACAGCTCGGCACCCATTCGCAACTGTACACCTCTGCGTTATGTCTGGGTGGGCGACGTTCCCTATCCCATGTGGGCGGTCTTTCTGATACATGTCAATCTAGTCAGAACGACATCAAGATGCTCGGTGTGACTCCGCCAATCAGCACTGATCCTCCAAAACCCGCAGATCTCCAGTCCAGTGAAGGTGAGGACCACCTCCACCTGTGATCTCCGCCAAGATGTATTGACCCTTTGTTTAGCTTTGATGGCGGATCTTATAGCGCTAAATCAGTTTGAGTCAGAACAAGAGCGGAAAGTCAGGTGAGCGTGAAAGTAGTGCCTCGCTGGTATGGGCTGACGGACTCATAAGGGAGCGTCTCCTGTCCAACATCGCCCAACTGGTAGCCAAATTCGTACACGATGTATCTATCAAAGCTGGTCTGTCGGAGAAGGTAGCGACGGAGGCGGGAGGAAGGATCTATACATCTGGTTCATATAGGTGAATCGTGCCTTCTTGACGGGATTCGCTCGGAACTGACTCTGCTACCAAGGCTCGGTGTCCACGGACCTGGATCAGATATCGATACTGTCTGCATATGCCCTCGTCATGTGTTCAAGGAGCATTTCTTCGAGGAATTTCAGACAATGCTGAGGGAGTGGCCGGCCGTCACCGAGATCTCGGTGAGATAGATTTCCCACTTGACGGACAGGACTCAAATGTTACTGCTTGGCCAGGCCGTACCTTCTGCTTTCGTCCCGATCATCAAAACAGTAATCTCGGGTGTCGAAGTGGATTTGCTATTCGCAAGAGTGAATCTTCCGGAGGTCAGTGCTGTGAATCTACAGGATATTGGTGATATTGATGCGGGCTCAAAGGCTGGGGATAAACTAGATATAGAGAAGGACGAGATCCTACGGGGAGTGGACGAGGCCTCGCAACGAAGTTTGAACGGTGGGTGTTATTCTATGGGTATCGCATCTTGACTCACAATCGCCAGGTCCACGGGTGACGGATATGATCCTAAATCTCGTTCCGGACGTTGCCGTATTCAGAACAGCTCTACGGACGATCAGGCTGTGGGCGAAGAGTACGTTCGACGATATCCCAGTGTACTGTGTTGACCCCGTATCAGGGAGAGGGATATACTCGAACGTCATCGGATTCCTCGGAGGTGTCGCTTGGGCTTTGTTGACGGCCAGGATATGCCAACTGTATCCTACCGCAGCGGCATCTACCATCGTCGGAAAGTTCTTCCCAATCTTTTACCAATGGTGTGTCTTTACGCGTCGTCAATACACCTTGTTAATGCTAGGAATATCGGTAGGGGCTGGCCGCAGCCCGTCATCCTGAAAAAGATAGAGTCAGGTCCTCCCAGTATGACTCATGCGGTCTGGAATCCTAAGGTGAATAACTATCCATTCACTATACGGGTAGACCTGACTCTCGTTCGCAGCTAGATAGGCGAGACATGGGTCATCGAATGCCAGTCATCACCCCGGCGTACCCCTCAATGTGCTCTACGCATAATGTGACTGCTTCAACGATGTCCATTATGAAAAGTGAAATGTTGAGAGGTGGGTCTTGATCTCTATGCTGTCATTGAAGGAGCTCATCATCTATTTTAGCTATGCAAATCACCGACAAGATTCTCGCAAATCCCGGATCATCGTGGATGGACCTTTTCGAACGCGCCGATTTCTTTTCCACGTACAAGAACTATGTCCAGGTCGTTGCTTCAGCCTCAACTTCCGAAGGAATAAAGGACTGGTCTGGTACGGTCGAGTCTCGGATCCGGACATTGGTGCAAGATCTGGAAAACACGGACAACATTGTTACCGCTCATCCCCAATGTGGAGGCATCAGCAATGTATTCATCTGTCTCACCGAGGAGGAGCAAGCGGCCGCTAGCCAGGGAGAGTTGTCGGCGGAAGCTATGAAGCGAAAGCCAGAGGACTATGTGGGGAAAGAGCATAAGTTGATATATACCAAGAGCTTCTTCATCGGGCTCGAGATCGAAAAGAAAGCAAGTGAGTCCTCAGCAGGGTCTTGTGGTAGTGACAATACTGATGTTCAAGTATAGAGGATGGTGGTTCGGGCAGGGTGCTAAACCTGTTCTATCCAAGTAAACGGTTCTGTTCAAATTGTCAGAGTTGGGATAAGTATGACGAACAAGAAATGTCTGTTCTTCTCAGACCTGCGAAACGGTGCGTTTATAGGGAGAGCAGATCTGACCTCGCAGGTCGGATCTACCTTTCTATTGCTTTCCCGATGGCCAACCGAAACCGAAGAAGAAGAGCAAGAGAGGACAAGGACAGGTACGTGTCGCGTTACGTCAAGGGAAAGACTGCTAACTCGAACATCAGGCTGCGGTGGATCCTGCAGTGGAGGACAGCCAGGATGGGCAAGGTCCCGCCAAGCGCTCAAAGTGGGTCGCATCTGCGAGAACTGACCTGTGGTCTGACGTTGAATCTGTAGAGCCACGCCAATACCTGATGGCGTCGCGGCTCCGAATGGAACCACGGCCGCACCGCTGACCACTACCTTGCCTAAACCTCAAGGCGCCGATCCTGTTTCTCTCCCTTTGATCGCTGAACCTCAAGCGATCGATCTCGCTCCACCGCCGGGAATAGAAAATCTGCCACCCCTTTCAGCCGCAGCCATGGCCTCGTTTGCAAGTGCCGCCAAAGGTGTGACGACGGATGAAGACAATAAAGAAGGCTTGCTTGTTCTTAATTCGACCGCTGCGGCATAGGTTCGATTTACTGTTTCCCTTTCTTCCTCTTTTTGGCTTTCCCGACATACACTTTGTAAATAATACGCACAACACCGGGGCGAAGGCGTCGTCGAGACTGTATTCTAGTTAGTATCACCAACATAAAACCATGCATGACTTACCACCAGGACTCCAACCGTGACATCCGTGGGAAAGAACCTCCACTCGCACGGACCGCCCTGCTGTTGCTCTGGTCCTTTATCGTCTATCTTCTCTCTATCTCATTCGCGCACAAAGGTACTCATCCTCGGCGATCGTCATGTCAAAGAGGACAGTGAGCCAGACGCCCAACACGACACAAGAAGCTAGAAACGTCAGATTCAGACATGAAAGTGGGACGCCGTTCCCTCCTGAGCGGAACTTCCCGGGTGGCGAAAGCAGGAATGGGAGGCTAGATGAGGAAGACCAGGTAGTAGAGGACGACAGGAAACGAGTAGGTGCTTCATTCATTACGCTGCTGAACCCCGGCAGGTGCTGTCGTTATTTGCTCCTGGAAGAGGCAAGTTGGCTGCGGCCTATTACGAGCCGGAGACGAGAAAACTGTACGTTTTGGAGGATACCGTCGACAATGCCAGCTGGGATCTGGCGGCACTCGGTAAAGCATCTTCTAGAATAGTAAGAATAGTATGCGAAGTCTGATTCGTGTCAGTACTGGAACAGGTTGATGCGGATGAGGTGATCATCAGCGCTAAAAGCCATGACGGACTGATGGACCGAGTGGATCAATACTGTAGGTGTCTGGTAGCTTGCGCAGCGAGGTGATCTCACGGATACTTCGTAAGGCAAAGCTGGAGCGTGCTCTTACGTCGCGCTCCCATCCTACTCATTTCGCTTGGCTACTGCGACCGACCACCTCGCTTCGTGCAGGCTACCGGATCGTTCCGCCATTGTGACGGAAGACGAAGACGACATTGCCACTTCGATGTCGGGTTCATACCATACCGGTACGACAGGAAACGCCGAGACGGGCGGAGCAGGTATGGGGAAGAGAAGGCTGTCCATGGTGAAGCTGGGCTGTTGGATCAATGTTGATGCTCCTACGGCAGTGAGCAGCCAATCGAGTAAGGAAGACGTGCAGGCTGATGTCGACTAGATCTGCGCTGCCGGTGGTCTACTTTCACATTTAATTAAGGAACAAGCTTTCGGAGCAGTTATAGGAGAGGGACCGAAATTGATGGAACTGACGGGCATCGAAAGCCTGGCTCTGTGAGCTTCTGTGTAGCCGTTTGGCTCCGGGCTGATGCAGGGTCAGGGAGGAGCACATGCTGATCAACGAGGACGCTCTCACGTGAGTACTCCGCTTGTCCGAAGCAAGTCAGCACAGCTCAGTCTTGTCAGATCCTTGTCCATAATGGGGAGAAACGAGCAAAACACCAGGGGTTCTGACAAGACAAGCGTTTCGTTATTTAGTCTGTTATTTTGTGCTGGAGGTTTGCATGACACTGATAGACTGCTGTTAAGGTCTCCTCCACACGACTGTCACTTCCGCTGGAACCAAGCTCCTGCACGCCTGGTTTCTCCGACCCCTGCTTGATCTAGAAGCTATAGCTGCTAGACATGACGCTGTCGGGACCTTCTCCGATCCTCAGTACCAACAGATTGGAGAGAGGATACAGAGGTGTTTGAAGAAGATCAAAAACCTCGGAGCTATTTTCTGGAAGATCAGAGTCGGAAAAGCCAAGGCCGGTGACTGGGATGGTATCGTCACGGTGAGTAATACTTGAACAGAACGAGAAGCTAATCGATCTCCAGACTCTATCCTCCGCTAAAGAGATCAAAGAGATTGTTTCCTGGATGGGAGGCAAGAGATTGCCGATAGTAGATAAAGTGAGCAAGGGATATTCGATCCATGCTCATTTGAAAGGTTATGAGCATGATTGACGAAAAGGCATTGGTGCTCCATGCCAATATTGTGGATGTCGTGAGTGATTTTGATCTCTATGGCGCGTGCGTAGAGCTAAGACCGCAGCCTTTCAGGTCGACTTCGACGAGTCCTTCAACGAGGGACGCATTTGCGTTCAAAGTGGACTCGATGAGGAGCTGGATGAGTGGAAACAGCGGTATAACAGTGAGCCCGAAGCTGCAAGCGAGTCATTTCTTAATCTCGAATCGAAGTGCTTGATCGATTACTGGTGAGTCTAGCTCCGCGGGAGCTCATTGACAGTGTAGGACCGAGCGGCTCATAGCCTGAAATCTGAACATGTCCCTCGTGGACTAGTGTACAACCTGCGAGTTGTGTACCTTCCGCAAATGGGACATCTAGTAGCAGTGACGCAAATGGACAACACGCTGCTAGATCTGCCTGGATGGCACTTTCACGTGAGTCGTTCGATCTAGTGCGGCGTGAACTGGCTGATACGGCATGTAGTTTCGAGCCGAGACGGAGCACTACTACAAGTGTCCGCAGATGGCGGAGCTAGACCAACACCTTGGCGATCTCTTTACCAATATCATCGGTGAGGATCGATATGACTTACTTTCCTAACGTCAAGATCGTGAAATGGAAATCATACAGCGCTTGATCGACACCATCGCTGTACTCGAACCACAGATAATTTCTGCAATGGACGCGATCGCCGAACTCGACTGGTCAGTTTGATTCTGGATGGAGATTGTATATCACTGATTGAGGTATCAGTATCCTAGCCCTCGCCCATGCGGCTAAGGTGTTCGACCTCAATCGCCCGGTTATGAAGGAAAACCCAACCTTGAAAATCCATAGAGGTCGGCATCTCCTGTACGAAGCGTTTCTCGAGAGCAGTACCTACATTGCGAATGACACCAGGATGTGTGGAGGGTATGACGAGGAACTGGATAGTATGGTGAGTGACTCGATCTTTAGAAAGCGAAACCTGTACCTACGGCCATAGATGATTGTCACTGGTGCCAATGGATCAGGCAAAACGGCGTACGGGAAACAAGTGAGTGCGATCTCGGCGTATGGTATTGACAGCAGGTCGCTCTCATTGTCTTTCTGGGACAGATTGGGAGCTTCGTTCCAGCTCAAAAAGCTGAGATAGGTGTATGTGACAGGAGTGAGTCTTCATGACCGTCCACGGAAGCTTACCGCACAGTATTCACGAGACTGCAAACGAAGGAGTCGGCTTCGAAGGTGAGTTGCTGCAACGCCTAGCAGTTAATGCTGATGGAACAATGTCACAAAGCCGGCTTCCGCCTTCATGATCGACCTGGCTCAAATCTCGTTGGCGCTTCGTGGTGCGACCCCTCGATCTCTTTTGGTCCTTGACGAATTTGGAAAGGGCACCGATCCGTCGGATGGAGCTGGCCTACTGGCAGGTGTCATTCAGAATCTGATGGAGGGGCCTAGACCGAGAACAATCATCCTGACCCATTTTCAGTGAGTGGCAATACAGATCCGGCTACTGATACCCCACTAGTGCGCTGTTCACTAATCGATTTATGTCTGCTGACATGCCTATCTGTTTCTCCCATATGGAAACTATCCTGCAACCGGATACGTTGGACATGGCCTACCTCTTCAGGTGAGGTCCGAATTTCGCCAGTGCTGACGAAAGACTGGTACCCAATCCTTGCACTTCCTCCTTTGCCGCTGAATGTGCGCTTCTTCATGGTTTGCCGTCTGAGATCGTCGAACGCTCTAGAGAAGTCACGTGAGTTCCGTGTGATAACGAGAGGTGAAGTCAAAAGATTGATACCCTGGCAGCGACATACTGTCCAAATTTGAGGTTTCGAGGTTGCTAGATGGAGAACTGACGCAGGAAGACCGTCAAGAACTGCAAGATGCTGAAAAGCTCGCCAGAAGGTTTCTCGATTGGGATATTGACGACGACGCGATTGACGTGCGAGATAGTCTCGTTTCCATGCTGAACGAAGGGATGGACGAGTTCAATGAGGTCTATTGATGCCTTCAGTAGTCGCATGTACGATACATCATGCCACTTATCATTTCTATGTGTTTCAGTTCATGTAAATCTGAGAGGGCTGAGCAGCCAAGCAAGGCATGGATGCGTTAAATTCTTGGTCAATGAGAGAGTGACCTGCAAAGTTCTGCATACTCTGTATGTCGAGATCTACGAGACGAGGTAGAAAGAAAGATCGTTTGGAAGAAGAAGTCGATCAAGAGAGGAAGGAGCGCGGGGACATTTTTGCACTACCAGCTGCATCAAGCAGAGATGCTGGCCATACAGCTCTGGAGCTGCTGGTCATCAGTTTCAGCCATCATCTCTTACGGACGAGTGGAACCGGGACAACGTACCTGTCCGTTGCAAGCCGCGACAGTGAAGTTGCCAGTGTTGCCACTCTGGTTGGCAGCAGCTTGGCATAGATTCATCTGGTTATCGCAACTTCTGTTCAGGGCGTCATTGAGACTGTTGAAGGTGTTCCCCCCGGTCTGCCACTGGCTGCCGGAAGCTTTGTCGATCTTGTCAGTCATCATGATTCATCGGCAGGAAACAGCGCTCACCGTAGACTGCAGGCGCAACGATGCCTCCAAGAGCGCCAGGGTAGGTCTGCAGATTTTGTCCGAAAGCTGTGGAGGTGGCGGATGCGGCGGAAGCGGACGACGAGGACGACAGCGAAGGGGAAGAAGTAGCGATTGGGTCCACAGACAGGGACGACGAGGTCGTGGGCCGACTGGCCGATATTGAGGAAGTGAGAGCTGAGGACGACCCATCGGTGACTGAGGTCACTGCTACAGAGCTCGAGGGAGTTGTGTAGCTAACCGAGGTTTCCGAGGCGGAGGACGGGGAGTGCGAGGCGGAAGCAACGCTCGACGTGGAAACACTGGCCAAGGACAAAGCAGCCGAGGAGGTGGAAGCACCAGCCAAGGTGGAAGAAGCGAGCGAGGTGGATGCGGAGCTGGATCCAAGTGCGGAAGCTGCGGAGGAGGAACTCGAAAATTCCGAGATTGCTGAAGCCGTGGAAGTCGCACTCGCGGACACCGAAGCAGACGAGACGTTCGAAGCAGCACTTGATGAGCTAGCCAAGCCGTCAGCGAATTAGATGAGAAGTGGCATGGGGGGGAAGCTGCCTGACCCTGGCAGATACGGCTTCACCGCGTCGATGAAGAGTGTATTATCCACATCGCCATTAGGCGTGATACTCAACGCGTAGTCCGGGTACTGTGCGAAGCTGCCAGCCTATAATGAGAAAGTCAGTTTCGTCCCGTAAGGCCACTGTGATCGGGAAATAACGAGACTCACGGCCCAGACGGTAAAACCGGCAAAGGCGTCAGTGTTTCCAGCGATGTACGCCAATTCCTGGGCCAAGCTGCGAGCGGAAGTCGATATCATTGATCATGGGGACGTCAATATGCTGGAACTTACTTTGTCTGACACGATGCGGTATTGCCACCACCAGTCTCGGTAATGATGACCTTCCTATCTTGGCCTTTAACCCAAGTGGCCAACGATGTCATGACGTCCACTCCACTAATTCGTCGTCAGCTGCCTAGCAGTTGATGGTATAGGGTAAGACGCATACTTGGACGTGCATTCCGCGCTGGTGCCCGAGCTATCACTATCGAGGTAATGGTGGGCTTCGAGAAGAAGCAGATCGGTCCCCGAGTTGGCCGGATCGGTGACCGACTGTCAAGGTCCTGTCAGCAGGGTGGCTCGAGACGAAGGAAAGGGCTACGTACCAGCAAGGGAGTGTCTACGTTATTGTACCAGTCTTGGGCGTTGGTGTAGCTGTTTCCTGGGATCAAGATTGTCTGCGTCGTCGCGCCGGCAGCTCGGATGGCGTTGACAACGGCTTGGACAGTTCCCGCCCTATTGGTAAAGAGTGAGTAGGCCGGCTAGCAGGCAGGAGAACGCCGTGAAACATACCAAAGGGTGATGTCGACATCATGAGGTTCATTCATGATTCCTGAATTGACCCGACACCTCTCAGTGCTCTTACCCCTTGCCGAGCGGAGCACTCACCGAAAATGACCTTGGAGTCCCCAGCATACTTGGTAGCCAGCAAGGTCCAGAGGCTCGCAAACTGGCTTAATTAGCGACTGAGGACTACGTGGAACTGATACAGCACTCACGTCTTCGTTGGAAGGTCCACCTTGACCAATGATAGCTCCGTCCCATCGGGCATAGTTGTGAATATCAATGATGGCGTATGCGCCCTGGGACAGAACGCTCTGCACCAGTGCATCATAGGTCGCAAAGAAGGTCGCATCAAGCGTCTGAGAAGTTTCATCGTTGTCGACGAGGTACTGCCATCCGACGGGAAGTCGGAAGCTGCATTGTAGGCGGACATATCAGGACTGCTAGTGGAATCCACCGTATCTCGACAGCTCTCTCACATGTTTGCGCCGTCCTTGACGAAATGGGCGACCTGAGTTGTGCCCGGACACTGCGAAGTGCCCGACGACCCATCGGTGGACATGCCAAAGTCACATCCCTATGGCGAGAGTCAGCGTACAATACCGTATCGTATGATGGTGGAGCGGCGCGTCGACGTACAGCTAGATTGACACCGCCGAAGAAGGGCAAGTCTCGCTTGGTAATTCCTCTTGCGACCTGCGCAGGAGCGGCAGAGATGACGCCAAGGACGGCAAGCAATCCGAAGAGTTTGGTAAGAGCGAGCATTGTCAGGGCGATGAGGTAGAATGAGTGTGAGTTTCAAAAGAGGGTGAACAGTTGCTAGCCGGGACGAAACGATTGAAAGTAGTGTGAATGGAGGGAACACATCGAATTGTTCAATGCTTTATACCCTTTCAAAAGAGCGCAGTGCCCCTCGATTTCTCAGACACCTCTTGATGAAAGGGACGGCAAGAGGATGAAACGCGGAGCCGGCCGGGGTTGAGTAATCAGTAGAGGAACGGGGGCCTTGTATGGCTGTACACGACGATGATGCGGCGCCGGGGACCTGGATATCCTTGACTACAACCTGGAAAGACGAGGTTCAGGATGTGAAACGAAGAGATGGACGGATAAAGGAACGTCAGCCAGCGATCGGCAAAGAGCTCGGCTATCTACCTCCGAGCCGGACCTAAGCCTTTGGTGGACAAATATCGAGTCGGTATATCGCAGTCCCACGGCGAACAGAGACTGCAATAGCAAACGGCGAGAGCCCTGGGTGGATTCGCAGACTCAGGCAATCGGCGGGAGCAGATCCTTTCCGTTCGTCCTCCTTTGCCCTTGGAATCACATCCTGATGAAACCAAGAAAACGGGGGTTCAGCATCTCAATCGCATGGCTATTACCCCTCGATTCGGGTTCCTGTGCTATCAATTCCCTCACTCGTTGTGCGCCATCGTCAGAAATCGTCGAACATCATGGCCATCGATCGAGACTCGCTGCAGTATGTCGTGAAAAGGGTGACCACCCCCGAGGAGATGGAGAAGTACATGGGCCTGCGAAAAGAAGGCAAGTGCTTTTCGTTCACGCCGCGTACCGGAAGTTGAGACACATATCAGTATTCTGTGATGAGCAAGTGCGTGATCCTTCAGGCTGGGGAAGTGATTCTCAACATAGACAATGATTAGGGATACCCTATCAGCATCGAGACCAATGCGTGAGGCCCTCCTTTACTTTGCCCTTGTGCCGCTCTGATCCGACGTTCCTCCAGGGAAGATGCCAAGTCTGCCCATTTCATCGTGGTTCTTCCTGACGGGCAAGTCATAGGCGTCGTCCGAGTCCTAAGCTCCATCGGACAAGTACGGGTTTTTAGCTCGACGACCGCAAAGTTACTGATCTCGCCTCAAGCTGGGTCGCCTGGCCATCAAGAAATCTTACCGAGGATACGGCCTCGCTAAACCCTTGTGCAGTGCTGTCGAGGATCACATGAGGGCCATCGGCGGCAAGGAAGTTTGGTGTCAATCTCAAGTGGGTGGTCCTGTCCACTTAGGAGTGTCTGCTCATTTGCTTTCAGGCCGATGTAAATAACGTCGACGCGACGGGGTTCTATGAGAGACTGGGTTGGGTGAAACGGGGGGACAAGTACATCAAGGAGAAGAGTGAGTGACGAAAGAGACGAGGTAGTTGATTGATCTTGGTCGCAGCGATCCATCAAGACATGGTCTTGTTCCTCAATGCTGACGGTACGCAAAACGCGGACAAGTAAGAGGCCAGATCGAGGGACCGGGGAAGCATCCCGAATGATAAGACGGACAAGTGTGGAAGAATAGATGATTAGATAACTCAAAACGATATGTCGCCAAACGTGGAATGACCAAACTTCCATTCAGACTGTCGAATCATGCGTAGATGAAGGGACGAGGGCAGATAGGGCTTGATGAGATATGGGAGACCTAGAATGCGCGAGAGTAGCGATGTCCCGCGCTACTTTACTCTCCAGATAAGCTGTCCAACGACCAGTTCCGCCAGTAGTGGCCGGACACATCACATGCATATCGACTCTGATCTATTCTGGCGGTGCGACCTTCGTGGCTTTTCCCTGTTGAAGCGAACATCAGCATGTATCCCCTGCAGAGCGAAAGCGGAAAACCCAACGCACTCTGACGTATTCTTGGAGCGTCCACATCGATCCGCCGAGGGAGACAGTGAAGAGACCCATGAAGGCGTCTGCGGGCGGAAGCCAGTGTTACACAGGCACAACAAGCGAGTTCGGATATTCAAGAAGGTGGAGCGTGCGGGCGAAGCGATATGGAGAGGTGGAAGGGAGGAGTTGATTGGATGAGCTATGGCCATCAAGAGGAGAAAGGCGGGCAGAACGCACAGAAATAGATCTTGCTTCGGGTACCTCGCAAGTAGACGAGATCTTTACCAGCTTGAGCCTGAGGTGGGCATGTCGTCAGGATTCGCACTTGCCTACCCGACCTCGGATTGGTGAGCGAACTCACCTGGTAGAAGATCTGCTTCTCTCGGATCTTTGGTGCCTCTTTATGGTTTTGGTCAGCATTTCCGCTGTCAGGTAGTCCACCACTTCTAACCCACTGTTGACGAGGAAGTCCATGGTGCTTGATTGGTGATTGTTGTGGGATACGAAGGTGAGATTGAGCGAGTAGGCAGCAAAGGCGACCTCTTCCGATCATCCTTCATTTTATTTAGTCTATTCAGCTTCATTTTATCCCATTCCGAGATTTCCACCCGATTTTATGGCAAAGCTTCAACGCTACAGATACTTCCCATTCAGCCATCACCAAGACCACCATGGACGTCACGCAAGACCTCGCAGACTATGCTGCAAAGCAGTGAGTCATCTCTTGATTGCGACAGACCGGTAAGACCGCTAACGAAACTTTGCAGCACCTCCGCTATCCTGGAGCGAGGTGTTCCCGTCGAAGTCGATGCTGGTCTGCTTGCTGCCTTCGACAACACACCCATTGACGTAGAGGCGTACTCGTACGTTTTATTGTCTACTTTGTTACCGTCACGTTGCTCACAGAGGCTCTTTGCGCCAGATCCAACCTCGACAACCACCTCCTGTCTCTGACTCTCACCTCCACGCAGGCCCTCTTGGCCAACCTCTTCTCGCTGCCCACCACCTCATCCGCCATTGGCCCCATGGCTTCGCTTCCACTACCCACGACATTACTACCCAGAGAAAAGCCATTGCCCAAGCCCAAGGTGGCCACCAAATGGGAACGATTCGCAAAGGAGAAGGGTATCAGTCATGTCAAGAAGGACAAATACGTCTGGGACGACGAGAAGCAGGACTGGGTTCCGAGATGGGGTAGAGGCGGAAAGAATAAGGAGGTTGAAGAGCAATGGATTCACGAGGTTAAGGCTGGCGCTAGTGGGTTTACTCCTCACAAAGTACGGTTATCTCGCTGACGGCCTCATCACTTCAGATGCGGATCTGGACCCCGCTGTAACGGCGAAATTGGCGCGAAAGAACAGAACGGCCAAGAACCTTCGACAGCAAGCTGGAAACATTTCGGATGCTGCATCCAAATCGCTCCCCATTTCCGCTCTCAACATCCCGGCAAAATCGACGGCAACGTCCTCGCAAGTGGAGAAGAAAAGCGGAAGAGAGATCCGAAAATCCGAGCTGCAGCGAACGATGCTCATCTCGAAGACGTCCACGGCGAGTCTGGGCAAGTTCGACGAAAAGATCGAGGGCGAGCCAAAAGCTCGAGGTGTCAAGAGGAAATTCGAGGGCGTCGTTGGAGATCTGAAAGGGGAGAAACAGAAGGCGTTGGACTTGTTGCCTTCCTTGGGCAAGGAGGGTGTCAAGAAGAAGCCTCTGAAGAAGGGAGGAGAAGGAGAGGAAGGCGGCCTGAATGTCAGAAAGGCGGTCCGATTCCATGACCGTGCGGAGCGGGGGAGGGGCGGTGCCAGGGG
>JASZXS010000249.1:0-23572 GCA_035521475.1 Tremellales sp. Uapishka_1 | reverse complement strand
GGAATAAGTGTGGTGGAGCGGGATCGAGGCGTGCATGGTCGAGCGCCTCGCCTTGCGGCGCAGCATGCTGGTCAGCCGACGCGACCACAGCCGGAGCTGGCCATAAATCGGGCTCGGCGTGCGGTCCGTCCCCATCCCCATCCCCAACCCTAACCCGAGCCCGACATCTTCCTCCGAGATGGACGGTTTCCGCCTCCGGCCGCTGGCCGTGCCCCACCACCGGAGATTGAAGCGGCGCTTCACGCCCATGAACAAGCATGTGAGGAGGACGAATGCGATGAACGAGTACGCCCAGATCGTCTGCACGCCCAGGTTCCGTACGCCCTCCATCGCGATCGAGGGGTAGCCATAGTCCCACCCGGCCCCGACTCCGGCCCCGGCGCGAGAGCTCGATTCCGCCCGCTTCGACGCCTCAATCACCATCTTGCCCAGCGTCCACGAGATGGCAGTCTCGCCGACCTCGTCCATGGATTGGAAATGCGTTTTCGTCTTGCCCTTTGAGTGTTCCTCCAACAGACCCTTCTCCCGCGCTCGTCGCTCGGCTTCCTCGTTGGTTTCCCCGACATCGCCTCCAGTCAAGGTATGATTCCCCCCCACATCCCCCAGGCGGGGTATACCGATCCCCTCGTGGAGGACATTGGAAATCCATGCGCCTTTGAAACACTGCAGTTGCAACCTCGCCAGATCGACCTATGGTGGAAGTGATTCGTCAGTACTGTCTCCACCTGAATGTACGAGACAGAACCCACCTCGGCGCCCTTCCATCCCTTTTCCTTTTCGATCTCAGACTCGACGTCGCCCCAATTCCTGCCACAGAACCCATTCATTCCGCGCTCCCACTCGGCCCAGTCCCATACGCCGCCGAGACCGAGGACCTGATGGGCAGTGTACCAGTACTCTGATATACCGATAAACCCACGCTGGTCCTCTCTTTCGAAATCGATAAAGGGTGTTGGAAGACCGGCAAAGAGGCAATGGTTTGTCGGACACGGCTTGCCGTGGTCAAGCAGCGGTTTCAGCTGTTCGAGACAGGTGTCGAAAGATCCCGTGCCGATAAGCGATGGGTGAGTTGGGGAGCCCGAAGAGATGACCAGGTCGACAGGAAGACAAGGATCCGGTATGGCAGTCGAGAGCGAGACATCCGAGAGTTCATTGACCTTCCTCCACTGGGCGATCAGCCGTTCCACGTAGCGTTCGCGCACTCGATTCGTCCCAAAGCCCAGCCATGAAGCCACAAATACTGGCCACTGCACGATCTCGCCAGACAATAATGTCAGTTCCACGGTCCTCAATTCCGAGGGCGGATAGTCTGAGCGCGATATTTCAGAAGGGGTCGGTGAAAAGGCTAGTTGAGTCGAGGCGCCCCCCATATCGAGAAAGCCAAAGGTCGGCGAATGGTGATTCACGTCAACGGGTGTCACAGCGTCGGACAACGAGTCGGACGGGGCGTCAGCCAGTGTCGCGAGCGGGAGGAGGCCTTCGGTTGAAGATGGCGAGGGGGCGTGCCCGAACCCGTCCATGAGATAGTTTACGGCGACCCAACCCCACATGCCTTCTTCCTCCCCGGAAATGATACGGACATGTTCTCCACACGGGCCGGCAGACGACGGTTCCCCCACCTGAAACGGGTAATCCTGCCGCAGCACTCGACAGGTCGCTGCGAGGATGGCGTCGGATTCGTCGGAGGGTAAGAGACGCATCCCGGCGGTAGCAAGGACGTAGATGGGAGTGTGGGCGTGTTGCGAGGGAGGTATATGCTGCAGAGCATGCGTAAGGAGCGGCGATAGATAATCCGAAATGTCCGAAGGGGAGACGGTCGATATCCCTACGCTTGTCCGTCAGTCTCGCCATCTCAGCATGACCGCAAAGCACACCTACCCGGCTCGACACGCTTGACCCAGTCCTCCCCCTCGACGCCCTTGCCAACACGGACCAACCTCCTGAGCGCCTTCTTCTCCCCGGCTGCCTCCTTCTCCTTGCCCTTTCCCTTCCACCACCACTTGCTCTTGGCACTTGAAGTCCCCCTCGCCCCGCGAACCTCTTGCACGATCTCGGCCCGCTCCAGATCCGGGTCTCGCCAGGAATACACTTGCAGACGAGAGCCCGACGAGCCGGCGTCCACGACGAGCGCATAGTGCGTGGAGAGACGGGCGATGGCTGGCGGGGGCATGATGAGGAGTAGGCGTTACTGACGAGCACGCTACGTTCTCATCTCGGTGTGAAGGATGCTATGAAAGTGGATGCAGTGGGAGAGAGTAAACAAAAATAAAGATTGGATACCAAGGTTTAGGGAAAGCAACGCGCGCATTCGGAAACGGGGAATTATCCTACCCCAGGAAACGGGAGACATGCTTAACAAGGATAATCATGGAACGGCATGCAGATGACTGTACAGGATGCATGTAGGTGTTCGATATGTATAAGGGTATGAGCATGACAGGTATGGACGAGTAAGGGGGGGGGGTATGTCGATGAACAAGGGGGACGGAGTGCGTGATGCAGCCTCTCGGTGCTGAGGATTTACGTGGCAGCTCTGAGCCGGGCCGCTTGATGTGGACGCGAATTGGGGTATTGAACGTGGTATGCGAGAAGAAGGGTGGAGTGCAGGTCGACGAAGCTGGAGTATCTCTAGCGAATGTCCAGTTGCTGCGAGAGACATCTGTTCCTCCGCTCCTACTGCCCCGGGTCTTGTAGCACGACCAGAAGGTATCTCTCATCTGCAATGAAACACCGTCAGCTAGTATCGACGTTTATGAGTCTCACTGACCAGGCGTGATGATCAGCTCGTGTCGTTTCGTTCGTATCCTCATAAACTTTAGCTCGTCCTGTACTTCCAACATCAATATCCCCTTCGACTCTTCCATTTTAGAACTTACACCCTGGTCACACTCCCCCACCGCCCCCTGCACACTCTTGACCATTCCCCCGAGCGCCCTTGCATACTTCTTCCCGCTCTCTCCCTCGAATACCGTCCCATGGCTCTGGATGATGCCCCCCGTCCGGGAGAGGATCATCACGCCACGGACATTACGGTAAGCGGACAACCTCGCCAAGGTCGCCTCGATCTCTGGTGGAGGCTGTGTTTCCGGGGCGTGGCCGTTCGGGAGCGGTTCCAACGTCGACATGGAGTGGTCTTATCTGCGTCTTCTCTGCAAGGAACCAAGCACACATGGACGCATCAGAAAGGTGGAGGTGCTGAGGTGGGAGGCGTAGATAAGTCGGCGTTATCGCTATTTCCGTAGCGTTGGCTGGAGGTTGCGATTTCAAGATTTCGAGTTTCTTGTAGGCGACCTATAGATTACCTACGCTCGCCTCCGTTCCGCATTCCAGCCAGTAGCGCACTCGACAACGTGGGAGAAATAGCCAGCAGAGCATCTATCCGCTCTTTCCCGCACGCAAACCGCCCCAGAACTCGACCTCATCTCTATCCTCACCATGTCTGTAAGTCGATATATCATTGGGGGAGCAAGAGTTCCACAGACTCATCAAATCCACAGCACTCGTGCCGATCCGCTCTCCGAGCCGTCTCCCGATCTACCCTCTCCCGGTACGTCAACTCCTTTCGTGAAGGCTGCTTGACCAACACTGATCCCGTCTCCCCCGAACAGATCACCACGAACGCTCCGAACGTTCTCCTCCACCCTTCGCACATCCGCCGAACAGCCCGCCCTCTCCGCCACGTCCCCAAAGATCGCTCCGCTCGTCGAGACCATCTCGACACTCTCCCTCCTCGAGGTCTCGGAGCTGGTTTCCGCCCTCAAAACCCGTCTGAACATCACCGAGATCGCCATGCCGTCTGCGCCCGCTGCCGGCCCGTCCTCAGCGGCAGCCGCCGCAGCCGACGCCCCCGCCGAGGAGAAACCAAAAGAGAAGACGATCTTCACCGTCAAGTTGGAAAAGTTTGACGCGACCAGCAAAGCAAAGATCATTCGGGAGGTCAAGGCGTTGATGCCCAATATGAACCTGGTCGAGGTGAGGCGTGGAGCTGAAGTCAGGAATTTGGATGCTGATCGCTGTATATGTTCTTGCAGGCCAAGAAATTCGTGGAATCCGTTCCTCAGACGCTGAAGGAAAACTTGCCAAAGGAGGAGGCAGAGAAGCTGCAGAAGACGCTGACGGATCTGGGCGCGACGGTTTCGCTGGTGTAGAGAGAATCATTGCATGTTGATCATACTACTGGCGCAGCGGTTTGCTGACTCCGTTTGGTTCCATGATTGCACGGATCCTATGATCCGGACAATATCTCTGTCTTTCGTTCGCTTAGCTGCATCATGCTTCCGATCGGCCCTTCCAGATCCCACTCGCTCTTCGTGTTGATCCCTCTCGCTCTGCCCATAAAGCATGCCTAGGCACTCCATCATCCCCCTCTAACAAGCCGCCACTGCCTCTTATCTACAGCTGCCGTAGCCTAGCCTCCCTCTACACCACCCTGTTGATCGCGCCCTTGCCGTCCAGGTAGTCCGCCACGATCGACACGGCCGTCATGCACCCATCCCGCGTTTGAGCCTCCGTCGACCCGCCCCTATCGTGTCATCAGCCTCCTTCCCATGATCAGCTGGCCTGGGACTCACAAGTGTGGCAGACAAATCACATTATCGAGCGTGCCCAGCTCGCCGAGATTCTCGCCGTACGCCGGCTCCTGCGCAAACACATCCAGACCCGCCCCTCCAATCTCGCCCGCCTTGAGCGCCCTCTCCAGCGCGCGCTCATCGATCATTCCGCCCCTCGAGGTATTGATCACCACGGCGGACCTCTTCATCCGCCTCAACTCCCCTTCGCCAATCATGTTCCGCGTCCCCGGCGTCAGCGGACAATGCAGCGAGAGCACGTCCGCCTCCACCAACACCTCGTCCAGTGTCTCCACGCGCTCGTGGCGGATGGGAAGGGGGTAGCGGGGGTCCGCTCCCCCGCCGCTCCACCGGGACGCGGGGGAAGTGGGCGAGTAGACCAGAAGCCGACACTGAAACACCGAGAGCAGCTTGGCGACTTCGTATGCGATATCCCCCATCCCGACGAAGCCGACAGTCTTGTTGAATAAGCCGGGCGCGAGGGCCCGGATGGAGGGCACGAGCTCGCCCGACGTGATCCGCCGCGACATCTCGGGCACGCGGCGCAGGAGGGAGAGCATCAGCGTGAGCGTGAGCTCGGCGACGGCCTAGCAAGCATAGGTTAGACAGGTGCTCCTGCACCGGCTCCGTCGCTCGACTCACCTGCGCATTACCCCCGGGCCAGTTGGTGACTACCACCCCGCGCTTCTTGCAAGCCTCGAGGTCGATCGAATCGACGCCCGTCCCGTTCCGCGCGATAATCTGCAGTTTGGGCGCAACGCTCGACTCCAGATCCGCTGCCTTTACTAGGCCAATGCGCAGCACTCCTCCACCTCGTCAGCGAGCTGCTTCACCCTGCTCAGACTCCGAACCAAACGCACAGATCGCATCGCATTCGCGTAGACAGTCTTCCCGGCTCAACCCATCTTGGCCGACTCGCAAGACTCGGTGAAACGTCTGTTCCGCCTGTCGTTCCGCTTCCGGATGGAATGGCGTGGGGAGAAAGACGGTCGCGTTCTTGGCAGAGACGACAGAGCCAGAAGGCGGTGTCGCAGCGGGCGTGAGCGGTATCGTCGTCATGGTGGATAAGTTAGACGAGGACAGCTAGCAAAAATCTGGAAAAGTGAAATTGTTGTCATCTCGGCTATATCCGTCTGCGTTCAGGTAGCCGAGTTCCTCCCTCCCCTCTGGCATATAATTTCGTACCTGCGTCCCACTCGCAGACAGCATCAGCGAACGCTCTGGGGTCATGCTGAACAGCTTCTTTTTATATATGCTACTCGGGGACCCGTGCTCTTTAGGACATCCTAGCCGAGTTCCATCTTCAATCATACTCCTTTTCCTTCGCCTCCTTCCACTGCTCCAGCCATTCCAGGATGAAGCTCGTTTCCAACGCGTGCACGTCCCGAATACGAGTAGGCTCGAGAGAATGGTCGAGCAGTCCGTTCTGCATTCCATTAGCTTGCGGACGACTTTGGTCAGCTTACCTCGTCGTAGTGATGAACGCCATCTGCAAACCTCATCAATACGTCGCCCCGGGACTGCCGTAAAGAGAGTATGACACCACTCACCAAAGATCAGATGCACGGGCTTATCCACACTCGACGTCCTGCTCGGCGCCGCGTCGCTTCCCGGCGTCTGCGCTCTCGTCAGCTAGCTTCAGGCGATACCGGGCATCAGCCATACCATCGGTCGCCACGGATCCCTATCGCCGTCGATGAAGGCCAGTCTCGAGTATTCGATACCATAGTCCCCTCTCCGGTTGACCTCCTCCACGTCGGGAATAGGAGGCACAGCAAAAGCTTTCCCGGGCGGATACGCCTGCTTGCAGATCTTCATCGTGTGTTCTAGTGTCTGGCTGTTTCGTCGTCAGCGGTATTAGCGAAGCGCGAAATGCGAACCCCACTATTTCGAAACGATGCTTGGGCCATCGAGAGGTGCCGGCATGAAGTAACCCCATTGCGTGCAGACTGGGCTCGCTGAGCACGATTCTCGTAGGTGCAGGCTACTCACCCTGGAAAAGCCACAATCTCCATGTCTGGCTGAGATCATCAACAAGGTACTTGTCGTCATCATTCGAGCCAAAGCACTGTCCCCGGTGTCAGTTGAGACTATGAAGCGGTGACAGCGACCCACATCCTGGATATCATCCCGTCGACTCTTTCCCGACTTGGGACATTGTGCAACCACACCCTGATATACATCAATATCGAACCGCGTCATGGAGCAGGCGACTCACCGCTTGGATGTAAGATGCATAGTTGACGACCTCGGCAGGACTAGTCAAGTCAGCTTGTAGCCCCGAACCTGAACAGTGACAAGCAAAGCTCACATCTTAATGAGACCGATCTTTGTACCCGCACCTCCGGCGGTTAACGCGTCACAGAACTGCTGGAACCCATCCGATCCGACTGGACCCTTTAGCACTGAGCATCCTGCAAGACTTACCAGCAGGATCCCAATTCTTCCCTTGCCAGTACCCTGCCCGACCACCGATCAGATCATCACCCAACTGAGATCCCCTATCGAACTCACCAAGCGGAGTCGAGAGCGTATCAGCGAAATCGGCGTCGCTCAAACCTGGCAGACCAAAGAGCGCTTTCAGCGCCGCATTGACGGGCCCCGGCATGCCGAGGACCGTGTCGATCGTTGTAATCGCAGACTGCAGCGTCGAGATGCAGTCCTCTGGGGCGTACTTCTGGATCGGGTCGTAGTATTCCGGAAACACGATCTGGGCGTGCGTTACGGCTGCCAACAGTTAGTCTCGGTTGCGACACAAAATGGGGAGGAGGATCTACCGCTGGAGGCAATGGCACCCCATACGAGCTCGGGGTACTGGACTCGCATGTGCGCGGCTCGGGCGCCAGCGTACGATCCCCCGTAGTAAATCCACGGGGTGTTGTTGTGACGCAGAGCGGAAGTGTGCGAGAGCAGCTCTTTGGGAGGCTGGAACGTCTTGATGAACTGCAAGGGTATTAGCATGGCTTCAAGGAATGGGCGGGTTCACTTGCGTGGGCCGAGTCGGCCATTGCTTCAGCATTGTTGAGGAATCGCAGGTTATCGGTCGAGAACGAGGACACCGGTACAGATTCGCCGTAGTATCTTTTCATGATGTCAGGTGGTGTCTAGACAAGGGCATAGTGAACCTACCGGTGCTCGAGGACGATTGCGAGCCCGCCGGTTGCATTGGATAAGATCTGCAGAATCCCTTTCTCCAAGAATGGGATACTATTCGGGATGATTTACCATCAGAGTCTGACAACGGTATCGTGACTGAACTGACCGGTCCTCACCGCTGGTCTCGCCACCGTCGAGAAGGAACACCGGTCCTCCTTCTTTATACGAGCTCGCATCCATCCAGTAGCGCTGGCAGAAGGTGGTATTGGGGGAGGAAGAGAAATGGGTGATGGGCTGTTCATGGCAGTGCGCCTGGAACTTTGGCTTTGAGAACGGCTGTTGGGACGGCGAAGTCCTGTAGACGTAGTCAGTATGCCAGTAGAGGTGAATAGAATCACGCACAAGAGCTCGTCTTGGGCGGCTTTGTTTTCTGCTTCACGGAGGAGAGACTGCCATAAACCAACTTGAGGTCGGCCATTGAGCAGTAGTTCTCGATGGACATTGGCGTCCAGTCGGACCTGCTTCGCAACGATGAAGGGGAGCAGCGAAATCAACACTGCCAAGGGGGAGATCATCGTGTCGATTGTCAGTTGCAAAGCTGCGATGCCGTAGTCTGGTCAACAAGAGTGGACAGGTGGACGTCTGATCACAACCGGTCGTCTCCGACGCCAAACGGAGACTGTCGATCTCCGTGCTTGGATTTTGTCTTTCCACCCAATCTTCATTCTACAAAGTACAACAAGACTGTATCGTTTACCCTTCCAACCACATCTGCAGAGCACGACGTGGTCCAGGACCGAACCTCGGAAGACTGCCAAACGAACCACCGTCCTATTAGAAGGGTGACTTGCGTTACTCTAAGCACCTCCGAGCACCTAATAGGTCGTGGAGTGTATCGACTAGCAAGCGACTCTGATGGAGGGATCAGCTGGAGTCCGCAAGGGTAGCACTCAGCGTGGGGTATGCTTACCTATAAGGAGGTGCGTTGGAGAAAAGAGCAGAGATGGATTGGATTTTGTCGCCTCGCCTGCCCAGCGGCGATGAACGGGGGTATATACTGTGGCACTCGTGGTAGAGGCGGAGATGCAGGGCCTGTCCGGCCCAAGCTGAGATTTAGGACCTTTTCAGAAATCGGTCAATGGATCCCGTTGGTCTCGATAGCTCACCTCATACATGACCGCACAGCTCGTTCAGAGCAGTCATCGGCATACAAAGGCAATCTGAAGTCAATTCTCAGACGTCTTCCGGGGGTACGCCGAATACTCGGCCCTCCCCCATCGCATTCGTTGAAACCACCCCAGACCGCTCCGATAGCTTCCTCGTCAACACCGCCGTCGCATCTGATGCCTCCCGACAGCTATCATCCGAATTGGCATGTCCGATGCATCTCTGCGCCTGGACCTGACACCGATCTGTCGCTTTATGTCTCGTTTGATAATGCTCGATTTCTGTTTGGATGTGGGGAGGGCACGCAGCGAGCCTTTGTGCAGAAGCGACTGAGCATGAAGGGTCTCAACGGGATATTCATTCCAAGCGGGGAGTCTAGAGGAAGGAGTGGTGTAGCGGGTGAGCTTCCGGGAGAAGCGAAGCTGACATCCAGGTGCCATTATGACGGCTGCCGATGCTGGTATGTCGCGCTTGGCGATTGTTGGACCTCCGGATACGGCGCACTATCTGTCGACATTGAGGACGGCCGTCTTTCGGTCAGTCGGCTTGGTCAATTTCAGAGTTTGCCGTTAACTTGACATTGGAATAGGGACAAGCTGGCCATCGATCTCCATTGCCACCCGGTCGAAAGTTCTGCAGACGTCGCTGAGCAAATCTATACCAGCCCCAATTTCACCGTCTACTCTGTCGCCCTTCAACCCCTATCTCTCACTCCAATCACACCTTCTCCACCGTTGACCGACCACGATATCGTCTCCAAATCTTTCCAACCCACAGCTCTACCTCGATCACAGCTGCAAGAATGGACAGAGCGGATCGTCCGCGACATGTTTCGCGGCGGACAAGTCTCTTCGAGGCGGCCCGCGAATCACCCCTCGAAAAATATCTTCTTTTCCAGTGACGGCACTATCAGCGCCTCGCGTCTCTCGCCGGCGCATCCACTCCCCATGCCCAGCGTAGCTGAAACGAATACCGATATGGTGTATATCTGCCAAGCGCCGCCCGTCAGGGGTAAATTCGATGTGGCCAAGGCGGCTGCACTCAAGGTGCCCAATGGTCCTATGAGAGGAAAGCTGGTCAAGGGGGAAGACATCGAAGTCGAGGATGCCGATGCGCCTGGGGGCAAGAGGATCGTCCGACCCGAGGATTGCTTGATGGGAGGGGGACCCGGAGCAGTATGTTATGCTTCGAGACCAGTGCTGATCAAACAGGTATTTATTGTCGTCAGCTGCTCGCAAGCAAACCTTCCAGTTCTCCTCGCATCGCGCGCGTTCCAACCTTACCAGGCAGAGGGGAGTCAAGGAGAACATAGTCATGTCCACCTGATCGTACACCGTGTGCCTCGGGCGGTTTGGAGTAATGACAGATATCAGAAGTGGATGAGGGCCTTTGGCGAGAAGACGCAGGCATGTCCGGCGTTTATCACTACAACACTAGGCTGACACTTCGCAGCATCTCATTGCGGACCCGGAAGACTACTCCAACAACACATTCTTCAACTCGGCCGCATGGAATGCGACCCATTTATCGTACCTCGACAGGTCCATTTTCCCTACCCCCTTCCACCAGAAACACCGTCGTTTCGAAGGTATGTTTCCTCTTTTCGCTAGAAATACCACTCTGATTCATCGGGTCAGCCGCAGAGCTCCCCTCCAACTCCGCGGCACTGGTCTCGAACCATCAAATCAAGATGCACCCTCCGGCTCTGGCCGAAATCCTGCCGAACCACGAAAAGGACGTACCTTTCTCGCTCACCGAGCCTGGAGACCATCTCAATGCCAAAAACAAGTTTGCACAGGAAATGGGCGCCTATCTACAGGCCACCGAAGCCGCCAGGAAGGCCGTCGCCGATGAACCCAACAAGGTTGGCAAACCGGCCGTGGGGGACAATATAGTGGTGACTACACTTGGAACGGGAAGTGCTCTGCCCTCAAAGTACAGGAATGGTCAGAGATCTCCTTCTCCTTCTATCATAAAGGCGACTGATGATAGACAGTCTCATCGACCCACTTGGACATCCCGGGGCTTGGCGGTGTTCTGCTCGATGCGGGAGAGGGCACTCTTGGCCAGCTGCGGCGACGCTACGGGCCCGAGGGTCTGTTGAAGCTATATGCCGATTTGAAGCTGGTCTTTATCAGTCATATGCACGCAGACCATCATCTCGGTCTTTCGGCCATTCTGGAAGACAGATTCAAGGTCCGTCTTCGTCGGCTCCATCTCGGGCGGACGTGCAGGCTTACCCCAAGATCACAGCACGGGTTCACGTCAAGACTGTATCTCATCGCCCCCTTTCCGATCGCGATGAATCTCCAAGAAACGTCGTCGTGGCAGAAACTCGCGAGCGATGCTGCGCTGGAAAATCTCGTCTTTATCGGGAATCACAGGCTAAGCGCCCCGTGGGGCCGGTCCAACTTTGAGGATATGCCCAGTCCCATACCCAGCCCGGGTCAGAGGGGCTCCAGATCGCCTTCGCCTACCGAGTCCCTTTCTGCAAGGCAGAAACTGGATCGGATGGCGGTGGAGGATACGTTCAACGGGGTCCGCAGGTGGCCTACGAGTAATGTCTTGAGCACTTCGATTGGGGCGTGAGTCTCGTCTTCCTGACTTTGCTGCCGGAGTTTGCAGCTGATGAGACTGAAGGCAAAAGTACTCGCTTACGGCGAGGAAAGAGATCATGGAGGATCTAGACTTGAAGTCGCTCCACGTGCCTGTTGTCGAACATCGAGGCCTCGCATACGGTCTGGTCATAGAGCATACCGATGGATGGAAGATCGTGTAGGTCTAGTGACTGGCGGGAGACATTTGAACTAACAGGTCGTAGATACTCGGGCGACACGAAACCGTGCGATGCGCTCGTTAGGGCGGGAAAGAATGCCACACTGTTGATTCACGAGGCGACTCTCGAGGACGACAAGCCCGAGATGGCAGAGGCCAAGGGACATTCCACCTTTTCACAAGCGATCGATGTTGGCAAGAGGTGTGTCTTGTACCTCAGGACCAGCCGCTGATGATTTCTAGGATGGATGCGAAATACATCCTTCTCAACCACTTTTCTCAACGATATCCGAAACTGCCGAAACTGCCGACCGTCGCGAGTCCCTCTGAATCCACAAATATCGTGTCGGTGTCATTTGATCTCATGTCGCTCCGCCTCGGGGATATGTGGAAGATGGCACACTACATGGATGCTCTCAGTCTCTTGTTTGCCGAGACCGAGGTGGAAGACGGGGACGAAACGATAGACGCCGTCGCTGCGGATCTGAATCCCACTGTGGACAAAGCGAACGTCTCAGCGGACAAGAAAGCAAAGAGTGTAAAACCACCGGGATCGCCGAAACGAAAGTCGTCTGCTCTGGTGGGAGGCGGGAAACCCGCGAGCGCCTACAAGGGCTATCAGGACAGGAAGGCTGCGTTGGCGGCCGGGAAGACGACCCTAGCGGGACCAACTCCGATGAGCAATGGAGAGCTGAAAGAAGCGGTCGCGACTTCGGCAGAGGACCCAGCGACGGTAGTGGAGAACTCGATGGTCGAGGCGGAAGTTTTGACGGCGGAAAAGGGCGCGAAACGGAGCTCGTCCTCGCCGATCTCGATCACGGAATCGAAAAAGCAAAAGATCGCGCACGGGGTGCCGTCTGCCAAACAGGATGTCGTCATGTCCTTCGAAACCATATCGAACTTCATTGGCGAGATCAAAGAAGGGTATCAGGTAGACGAAGAAAGTGGAGCAAAAGTCGTCGACAGCCGATCCCGGTCGCCGAGCCCAACGAGGAACGCGTTGGGGTTATTGCCGCCGGACCCGACTTCAAAGCGGCAATTGAAGAAGCAAAAGCACAGAGACTTCATTATGAAGCGCGAGGCGAAGTTGTCTCAGCAATCGGCAGAGAAATCGAAGCAGTCGGGGGAGGTGATATTGCCGATGGAAGACGGTGCTGAGGGAGAGGGGAAAGGCGAGGATGTCAAGGACACCCAGATCGACATAGAGAGGGGCGGAGCTGAAGGTCTGCCGGCGGCGGAGCAGACTGTGGAGAAAAAAACGTAGTACCTTGCATCGAGGTTTAGTATATACATTGCACTCATACCCCCAACTTACATCGTCTTGCATGCATTGCCACCACCTTTCACACGTAGAAAAGAACGGTTTCAGAATTGCTTCCGCACATTGGATCAACCGCGTCGCGTCTCCAATTCTCGACATTATTGATTTTGGTTGTCTTCTACACAAATCCACCTTGACACGGCAGATGGACGACTATCCGTCTTCCCCGGGGTACGGGTACGATGATCATGAGGATCTCCCGCCCATTGGTGGACTCGGAGGAGGAGAGGAGGAACAAGAAGAATATGATCGCTACGACATATTCATGCCGGCCGTGCAGTTGCTCGTGAACGCTATCGGTGGCTACGAAGAGATGGAGACCTCGCCCGGGAAGGTGGAGACAATCTATCGACCCGGAGACTCGGTTGTGGCTGTCCTCAAGGACCTGAAGAAATTATGGAGAAAGGACGATTCCGACGACGAGCGCACGGTCGCGAGATGTATGGCCAAGGCCGGGCTGATGAAGGAGTTGATCAGTCTGCTGGTGGAGTGCACGGATAGGGGTGAATGGGGTCGCAAAGTCGCTCTGATATCGTGTAAGACTCGTCTTAGCGGTCAGAGGACGGGGCTAACGGTCGGACAGGCGACTTGATTGCGGCGTTGACTTGGCCCATCGATGTCCAGCAGGAGCTGAAGGAGATGCAGGACGAGCCGGGGATGGTGACGGACTATGCGAGTCTGCTGAGAGCTCAGCTGGAGTACAAGGCCAGTCTGCTAGCCAGACCGTAGAACGGCCACAAAGCTGACGAGACACCCAGGCAATGATATTGCAAAGCAACGCACCTCTGCGATGTCTCCTCGCATTGATGCTTCCCAGCTTGGCGAAACCCAGAAAGTCAGCTTCTCTTCTGCTTCCACGTCTCCGTGCAATCTTTTCTGACATATCTTCAGGGACGAGCGAGACGAGAAGATCGTATCGCTGGGGCTGCATATAGTCCGGAACCTACTCGCGATCAAGGATGCCGTGGCGAGTGAGACGACTTCGGGCGAGCAAGAAGAGCTGTCGCAGCTTCAGGTCCGTCCGGCTCGTTGTGCCAACGCTCCATGGTTGATTGACGTGTTCCCTAGTCCACGCTGATTGTCCAGCTGAACGGGTTGACATACTTCCAACTTCTTCTGACCCTCGCGTCTTGCGCGGATAAATCCGATCTGAATCAGTATAACGTCTTGGTCTTGGATATCCTACATCTGATCTTTCGGTCCGTCAAGGCGAAGAATCTGGGGCAGGACCAGGTCCGGGTGAGTCTAGCTCTAGTGTCGGTACCCGGAAGCCGTGTTGAGATAGCTATCAGGCGCCAGTGGAGAACCTGAAAAAGCTTTTAGATCTCGAGACTCGAAAGAAGACGCTGCACTCAAGGTCGAGCACAAGTCGGCACTCGAGATTCGGGACCACAGTCTCTGTCAAGGCGGCAAGTCGCCTTCGAGCGACAAAGGACCATTTGCTGATCTCGGGCTTTACAGGGGAACCAGAAGGTCATCTTGCATAAACAGAATGCCATCAAGATTGAGACTGGTAAAATCCTCGATGATTTCAAGAGGAAACGGATGGGAAAGGTCAAGAAGGTAGTGAGTGCTTTCAGCTTGTTACAACTGGATGGTATTCACGCATCTCAGGACGAACTCGCCCAGCCGGTCGACCTGAGTCCAGAGGCGATGAAGGTTCTTCAAGGTCTAGGCAAGACTTTCATCTTGTCATGCTTCAATAGTGAGCCTACCCATTTTTGTCCTACAAAACTGACTGTACTCAGCCTTTTTCGCGACCATCCTCAAGGACATCCGGATGGAGCGATCCAAGATCCGTCCGACCGATAGCATCAGGACGATGGTGTTGGCTCGCTTCTTCATTGAGTACCTGTTGATTCTGCGGTCCAAGGAAGAAAACCCAGATACTTCGGCTCTACAACTGGGACTGGTGGCCGAAATGGCGGAACTGGAGTCTGTGCGATGGGTCGTGACGAGGATGAAGATTGCCATGGAGGACAAGGTGAGTGTTGGCTTTATTGGTCCGCCTGCAAAAGCTGACAGGTGGTAGCCTCCCGCCTGGACAGAACTGCAAGCTTGCATCGACTGTTTCAGCCATGTCGTGAGTCCTCCGACAAGACCGCACTGATCAAATTCCAGCTGCTCTTGATCGACGCCATGTCTACCTCGCCAGACGAAGAAGACGTCGAGGTCGCCGAGATTCTGCAAAACCAGCTCTACTACAACGGAGATATCCTTGAATCCTCACTCGACGTTATTTCGAAATACAAGGACCAGTCCATAGCGTGAGTACCAGTGAATCGCGTCACGGCGTCTCTGATGTCGAAACAGATACCTCGACTCTGTCGTTCACTTTGCCTTTGTCCTTCTGCGAATGCTGGAGAAGTACTCGAAAAACAAATCGTTCATGTTTGTTAGGAAGAAGAGAGCCGCTCGAACGAGGAGGAAAAAGGCAGCAGACAACCCAGCAAACTCGAATCCTGTCCCGGAAGAATATGTAGACGAAGAGGGCGATGCGGAGCCCGATAGAGATGCACCGAGCTATGCGGAACATGCCTTTACGTTTACCAATTTTGAAAGGGTGAGCTCTCCATTCCTAATCGGTGCAGTCCGTGTCCTGATAATAGCCTCAGCGGTTCGCACAAGAACATGTGGTCAATACGCTCCTAACTTATCTTGGGCGGTATCGAGAGTTCGAGGAGGCGGATCAATTGAAGAGGATAGTGGGATTGATGCATCGCCAAGTGGTGAAGTCCCAGGCGGAAGGTCTCTACTTCAGAGCAAGTCATTTTGCCTCCGGCGAATGGAGACGCTAACATGGGGTGTAGGTCACAGCTCTACACCTCTTTCGGCAGATACTGGACGAGCAGCAATCTCTACCGAAAGGGGATGCGCAAAAGGATCTCGTCCAGTTAATCAACTTCATCCTTCGGAAGTTCTTCAAGAAGGCATCCGAAGATCCGTTCTTGATCGTCGAGGCTTTGGCTCCAAAATCCAGAGGTCGATGGAAGGAGCTATCGTCGTACAGATCAGATGAGGGAAGTGATGAGGAGATTGGCGTTGGTGCTAAAAAGTCTGCCAAAGACAAGGTACGGATGATCTCTATGGGGGGGGGAAACTTCGATACTTACGTTTCACGTACAGTCGATGGAGCTGGAGTTCAAAAAGAACAAGAAGTTGAGCTGGAGTCAGCAGATGGGTGTGGTGGTCAGTTTGCTAGTGCAAGACAGTCACGAAGATTGGATCCACTGGGTCATCGAGGTTCGTTGATTTTGACTAGTGGCGGACTCGGAGCTAATGGTGAATATCAGTCGATGGAGATCGCCCTAGCTGCTCGTACCGAGGTTGTCTTAGCCGTCGACGGTTCTCCTGGGGACCATGTTGGGCAAGACGAGGACGAGCGGGGCCTGCGCGATTTCTCGGGCCCGTCTAATCTGGCGGTCGAGAAATTTGAGAGACATGGTATGCTCTACTCTGGCTGACCAGAGATCTTGTCCACTCATACATCTGTGCAGATCTGGAAACCGACAACGAGGAGAGAAAGGCGGCCATGGCGAAGAACCCACATCTTCGGCTGATGCTAAAGTTGCTGGCTTTCGACATGACCAACCCTGATTCGCGTACGTCCCGCTCATCCGAAGGGTGCAACCTCCTAATAATCACCTGCAGCAGAAACTCAGACATGGTTCCTGCCCTCCTTCATCATTCCCCCAGCCATTGCCACATCAATCGGGGCTCTGCAACAATTCCTCTCCGCACCTGTAGACCTCGACGGCGCTGATCCGAAATCGTTGATCCGCAAAGCTCGACCACAACGTCGGCGACGAGGATCGCTTGAACTGTCGGATGAGGAAGTCAACGCGCCAAAGGTCAGACAGAAGAAGAAGGCCGAGACGCAGATCTACAAAAGTGCGGCGTTTATCGAAGACTCAGACGACGATGAGGAAAAAGACCGGTTGTTTTTCGAAAAAGAGGCGAGACAGAGGTTGTTGAACGAGGAAATGGCGAAGAAAAACGGAGGCGTGATGCAAAGTACGGGGACGAAAAGGAAACGCAAGGGAAACGGGGGGCAAGGGAAGGGGAAGGGGAAGGATGAGGAAATGGTGGATGAAGATGAGGTCCTGGATAGTCAGGAGAACGAGGACCTCGGGGAGGAGAGCTTGGTTCCGGATACTCAGATGGAGAGCCAGAGCAACGGTACTGGGAGCGAGAGCGAGGAAGAAGAGGATGCTCCGAGCAGGAAGGCGAAATCTTTGCGGACACGGGTAGTCAATACGGACGACGATTCGGATGATTGAGTATGCCATGCATGGTTGTAGTTATAAACCCGTGTATGAGAACCTTCGTCTCGCACCCTACTTGAAAACTTCGCCTAGCCATGACTTGAAATCCTCGATCTCCTTTGGACAACTCGAGTGGCCCATGTTTGGATACGACTCGAAACGAAGACCTGGTCGCTGGAACGTCTTTCCAGCGTCCACCAGGGGGAATCCAAGCTTTTTCGTCAACAGCTCGACGGACTGTACCCCGTCTAGTAGACTAGCGTGAGCGGAAGCACTCAGGAGGAAAGGATATGGGCTTCACATCTGTACTGCACCACGGGATCATCTTTCCCATGTCCCCAGAAGACAGGGATATCCTTGGCGTCGCTTTGCGTCATCTATTGAAACCCGTCAGTTTAGGAATCAACATATAAAGCAGTGGAGGAGAATGACTCGCCGACTCGATCTTGTGGTTGAGCGGGACCCACGTTGAGAGCGCGGCCACTCCGCCGAGCTTGCGCTTGCTGAGGAGACCCGTCAGGATGGCCACTGCGCCGCCCTGGCTAAATCCGCCGACGACGATGCGTTCCGAGGGGATTCCGCTATCGATTTCGGACTGGATCAGGGCTTCGATCGACGAGACGGACGCGAGGAGACCGCGCTCGTCGTCGTTCTTCGAGTTGGTGATCTTGTCGAGGGTCGAGAGGTCGAACCATCCCGGCATGGACATTCCTGTGGAGGGTCAGCATGACGAGGAACCGGGCGAAGGAATAGGCGAGGCAAGGGAAGCGGGACATCAGGAAGGTGAAGAGAAGAGAAGAGGCGGGAACGAGAGAGAGAGAAGAGTCGAACAACTTACCGCCGTTCACCGTGATAGGTATGGAGGGCGCATGTGGGAGTACCCATTTCACGCCGGGAAAGTTGGCCCACAGCATCTTGGCCACGGGTAACCAACCGTGGCCTGAATCGCCGAGTCCCTGGCCGATCACAAGTCCAATCAGCGACTACTTCCTGCGAGTCAGGTGATAACCCGAACACACATGGAGAAAGATGACGGTGCCGGTATGTGCGTCCTTGGGCGCGATCTTTAGATGTTTCAAGGACGTCGATGCCATTTCAAGAGCAGAAGTCGTGGTCAGAGTGGAGTAGTAGTAGATGATTCCGAGGGAAAGCAAAAGCAGGCAAGAGACGAGATAACGTAGACGGTTCATGGATGAGATCCACCTCCACTTTCGGTGCCATAATGATGACTACCCGGCGAGCGGGAGCAAATCGTCAGCATCATAGAAGGGGGGCAAACCAACAATACATCAACCTCGACTACGATCGACCGTTCAAGACCTTAGCGAAACACGAAAAAGTATGAACAGGAAAGTAGGAAGCGGCAGGGGAGGGTATACGATCAAGACTGTCCGTTAAAACATGATATGCGGCTAGAATGATTGGCCTAGGCGAGCATGGCCACAGCGCCCGCGAGGACGACGACGCTCGTGAGGCCGCCGACGCTGGTCCAGACTCGCTCAGAGGCGGCCGAGGTGGAGGTCGTGTTGGCAGAGAGGGATCCGGCCTGCGAGACAATCGCGGTCGAGAAGGTGGTGCCGCAGGTGGACTTGATGGCGGACCAGAGGGCGGACTGGCCGCCGAGGATCGGGGAGGCCGAGAGTCCGAGCGCGTAGGGGACCTTGTACTCCCACTCGATGTAGGCGACCATGATCTCTCGAGTGCACGGGGTGCAGAGCGCCGCCGAGGGCGAGCTCGGCCGGAGGAACAGGAACGGTAGGTTGGTCGTCTTGTAGGTCGTCGCGTTGGGTGTGATAATGTTGACTGACTGAGCGTCCGCGCGAGGCGAGATCGTCGAGAGGAATCGTCGCGTGAGCGAGTTGGCGGTCGAGGAGATCGAGATGTAGAGGTTGGCCGCGGCGAATGCGACGGGCGAGGTGGTATCGAGCGCGACGAGCGAGAGGAGCGTCGTGTTGCTCGTGCCCGCAGCAGTCGAGTTGGCGGACGACAAGAGCGACGCCCGGATCTCGTTCACGCAGTAGTCCTGGTTGGCGGAATCGATCGCGCAGACGGCGTTCTTGAGCGGGTTGATGACGTATACGATATCGTACAGCTCTCGCACTTGCGGGTTGTATCCGGTCGTCGAGGTTAGCTCGGTTGAACACGCCGTGTAGAAATCAGAGAGCCACTGTCGGACCGTCGTGTCGGAGCATCCGTCCGTGTTTTTGCAGAGGGATGCGAGCGTGTAGTTGATCGTGTCGGTCGTGAGGTTGGACGTGGACGTGGGGGAGAAGGACGACGTGACGTTGATCAGGGGAGAGATGCAGTTCTGCAGCGTCGTGTCGGAATCGATCTTGGTGAGAAAGGTCGAACAGGTGGTCGTGACATTCGAGGGGATGAGGGTCGAGTTCTGCGAAATGTCAGTGACGGCTCGATTGTCGTGCGAGAAGGTTGATGAGGAGGACGGGCGTCCTTTGGGTGCGGAAACGTCGCATGGGTATCAACATCGGAAGCGCTTGCTTTGTTGATGGATGCACGGAGAGGAGGAGAGGCAAAAGCTGAGACGCCTCATGCACAGTCGCCCAACCACGCCAAGCCTCTCATACGACCATCAACGTCGACCACAATACCCATAAACTGACAACACCATATCACATTCGCCTTACCTGAGCAGACACGACTCCTGCGACGGCTAGAGCGACCAGAGCGAGCTTCATCGTCGAGCGAGGGATGTTATAGAAGGAACGTAGATGGGCAAAGGGGTCGACTCCGTTGATGGATGGTCGATAATTCGTCAGGCTCGGCGGAGAGTTCTATGCCGAGTGATGTGCTGTTGCTATGCTACAGCAGTGAGGTTAACGAGTGTGGTGTCCTGGTCCGTCGTGATTATGGGTGAGGTGATGTCGAACAAGAAATGACCAGATGAAAACGGGGTCCTTGCTGTGCCACAATGAAACAAACGGCCCAAACACAACAATCCCTTTCACTCAGGGTAAACTCACGTGGTGTGGCACCGGGATTACGGGATCATGCGTGTGGCACTTGTGGTGATCACCCCAGAACCCACGTGGCTTGTTGACGCCGTGACGCATGGTGATGAATATAATTACAACGACGGCCTCGGGCACCTATACTGCACCTACCAAAATGGTCAAGAAACGCATGCCAAGAGTCTACCTCGTTCGACATGGGGAGACAGAGTGGTCTCTCAATGGTGGGTGACCTCTTTGTAGATGAGATCATCAGCTTACACCCATTCTAGGCCGACATGTATGTCCCGCGTACGGCTCCTCTCCCTAATGCTGTACTGATGTGCTGTCAAGACGGGAACGACCGATATCCCCCTCACGGCAAACGGCGAGCGAATCGTCAAAGAGATGGCGCCTCGAGTGATTGGGAAAGACAGTAGGTCGTATTCCTTTGTCCTCCGTCATACACCTCTTACACTACAGTGCAGGACTTATCAACCCCGAGCATCTCCGTCACGTCATTGTCTCTCCCCGACAACGAGCTCAGCGCACTGCCGACCTTGTGAGTTCTCTTCTCGCTGCCTCATCGTGAATGAAGAGCTAATCAACCCTCAGCTCTTCTCTGGGGTCGAATGCGGACATGTGCAGTTCAAGACGGAGCCCCTAGTCTCCGAATGGGACTACGGAAAGTATGAGGGCATGTTGACCAAGGATATCAAGAAGGAAAAACCGGACTGGAGTATCTGGGAGGACGGGTAGGTGGTCTGGTTGAGAAATCCACTCTTGGGTCCGTTGATTGACAGTCTTCAGTTGTCCACCGGGAGACACTCCCGGAGAGACCGTTCAGCAGATGTCGGACCGGGTCGACTCCGTCATTGCCAAAGTCCGTGCTATCCACTCTGCAGTGTGTTTGTCCTTTCGCAATGTACTTAGCGGCAGCAATCTAATTGATCTCGCCTAGACCGAGGACGAAGCTCACGGAGACGACTGGGCAGATGTCATGATTTTCTCCCACGGACACTTTTCCCGGGTCTTCATTGCGCGGTGGTGCGAGCTGCCCCTAGCAACAGGTTACCACTTTGCGGCGGACGCCGGTGGGGTGAGAGCAGGTTTCTTAAGACTGGTGTCCGGACTGATCAGCTGTCAGCTGGCCGTCCTGGGCTATCAACACATGACCCTAAAGGAGCCTTGTGAGTCGATTCGACGCTGGCTCATGAGACGCTGACGCCTCCATCCAGCTCTGATGGGGCTGAACTGGTACGTGGAGGAATCTATGCAGAGCAAGTAAACCGTCTACCGTGCGACTATGCATGCTTCTCGGCCATTTGACCCTATCGCTGTCCCTCGGCCATCTCCGAGATTTTATCGGATCTGGCGTGTGCTGACAATTCGCAATTGCACCTTGATCTCTTGTTGCTCTTCTCCCCCAACCAAGGCATGTCGTCGTCCACGTCTCGGTCGTCTAGTACTGCACATGATGGGGACACCGACGCCGATCGACGGCCATTGTTGTCGTCTTCCTCTACGACCGATTATGGGACGACGACTACACCTGATCGCGATGGAAGCGAAGTAGCAGTGGAAGAGAAACCAAACAAGCAGTTCCGCGAGATATGGGCATTGTTCCTCGGCCTCTCCACAGCGTAGGTCTCTTTTCTCCCTCCCTACCTATCCATCTTCCTATCCTTCCCCCTCAAGGCGTCCTTCTCGATTGCTCCTCTTCATAACCTATACCTTTCTCGCCCTTGTTGTCCCCACCAGACTTGCTCACACACAGCAGTGTCTTCTGCTCCGCGCTCTCCGCCACGATCGTCGCCAACGTCCAACTCGATATCGGATCGCACTTTCACGCGGGCTCGCTGTCCTCATGGCTTGGCACGGCCTACCTCCTCGGTCTGACCGCCATGACCCCGCTCTACGGTCGGCTGTCCGAGATCCTCGGCCGGAAGGGGAGTATGAACCTTGCTCTTGGACTGTTCTTCCGTCAGTCCGCATTACATCTCATCTCTCGGCATGAGGCGGACCTGTAGCTGATAGTCGGGGCTCGCAGTCGGGACGGTGGGATGTGGGCTGGCGCCAAGTATGTACTTCATCCTAGGGGCGAGGGTCATCACGGGTGCGGGATCGGGCGGGCTGTTGGCCGTTACAGTGGGTCTCCCTGCTCTCGAAATCCATGTATGCCAGGAATCAAGACGGCTCATGTCGTTCTCATAGGCTATCATCCTCAGTGATCTCGTATCGCTTGCAGATCGTGGGCTGTATCAAGGTACGTGTATTGTCTCTCCTCACGCGACTCGCCCTCCTCCCTTTCCTTCCTCGTATCTCCGCTCTCACCTGGGCCCCCACATCCCCAGTGTAGCTTCTCTGCCGGCTCTTCTGACGTAGCGTACAGGCGGTGTGAACGTTCTCTTCGGCGCGGGAGCCGCCACTGGTGCGGTCGTAGGAGGTTGGGTTGCCGATAAATGGGGCTGGCGCATGGCATTCTGGATGCAGGTATGTCTAGCTTCATTCTGGGTTCATCCCGGGGTTTCTTCGGTTCGGTCCATTCTCTGACACTCCCGCGCAGATCCCACCTATCGTCTTTTCCGCCCTCCTGGTCTTTTGGAAAGTCCACGTGCCGCACATGGCCTCTGAGCGGACCGCATGGGAGAAAGTGTGCCGCATCGACTGGGCGGGCAGTCTCGTCCTGATGATCTGCGTGAGGTGTCCCCTTCGCAGGTACGAAGACCCGGGCTGATGGTCTCCGATTTACAGATCTCCTCGCTTTCCCTCTCGTCCTCGCTCACCACCTCGTCGGGATACTCGATCTCGCATCCTCTTGTCTGGGGTCTATTCTCAACTTTTTGCGTCACGCTTCCGCTCTTCATCTACATCGAGAAGAAAGCGCATGAACCGATCCTCCCGCTCTCGATGTTGACGAGGGTACAGCCGACTCTCATCCTCTTCGGGTTCGTCTGCACGACCGCCACCAACTTCTCCCGGGTGGGCCCCTCCACTCCTTCTTCCTTCTTTCTATGCTTATCCCGAGAATAGCTGTACAACCAACCGGTATACCTGCACGTCTCGCGCGGTCTGAACGGGTCTCAGACGGGGCTCGTCCTTCTGCCCTCCACGATCGTCGGGAGCGCTTCCTCGCTTTACGCAGGGTGGCATATGAGGGTGAGTATCCAGTTGCTCGGCGATTCGAGACAGTCTCGCTGACGATGAGCACAGCATTACAAGGAATACAAATGGTTCCAGCTGGCCATGTCCCTGATCCCATGGCTCCAGGCCATCTCCATTATCATCTTTTGGTCGCCCAGCACCAACATCCACGAACTGTGGATCGAGATGGCCATCGGCGCTCTCGGCGGCGGCGCCACCATCACCTCTCTGCTCAGTATGTTTCTCTCCTTCCTCTACCTCGCCCCCCGGCCTTCCCCTTCCCCCGCT
>JASZXS010000248.1:0-23595 GCA_035521475.1 Tremellales sp. Uapishka_1 | reverse complement strand
CTCCAAAACCAATACCCGCTCGTCGTCCTCCGCCTCGACATCTCGCCAGACTTCCTCGAACGGTACATGCTCCTCGCCCGTTTTCGGATGCTTCATGTATCCCTTCTCAAGGGTGAGCCTCGGATCCGATGGGTGCGGTTCCGAGTGAGCCTCCTCGGAGGAATTGGGAAGGGGAGGTGCGGAGGAGAGATATTGAGTCCATCGAGCTGTCTTCTGCGTTAGGACGGGTCTCAAGCAGGTACAAACGGAAAGTCGGTCACCTTGTCCACCGCCTAGCAGCTCTTTACGGCCTGCAACACCCATCTCCAAGTCCCCTCCCTCGCGATAGATACGTATGTCGACATAGTACCCAAGACTGGAAGTCAAGACGAGGACGTGCGCGTCTTCATACGAGTCTGCAGGTGGGAAAGCGATGGATAGGCGAGAAGAAGTCAAAGGACGCATTTTGGGAGTGATGAAGGTGATAGTTACGAGAGAGCAAGAGACGGTCGGCCAAATGGTAGTGATAGCCGGATTGGTTGTTATGGCGCCGAAGTCAAGGCAGATCTTTCACCAGCGATAGTCAATGTCTACAGAGGCTCACCATGAGCAATCTGCGATCAACAAGAGCGATATCAAAGAAGCCTCGAAGCACATTTCTCATTTGTCATTTCTCATTTGTGGTAGACGAAAGGAGCCGAGATCACCGACCATATCAGGATTTGTTTGGCTCGTAGCGCCCTCAGCTGCCTGCACGGATATCTCTTTCCTCAAAGATACGATACATACATATGGTCGACCTCTACGTTCATGCGGTCTCGTCTGCCTCGACAGCGCATCAATCCTCTCCTTCCCCCTCGTCAAAGCTCAGCAATCCCTTGACGACCTTTTTCTTCTTCTTCCCGCTCTCTGCCCCTCTCCCCTTATCCTCTTCCTTCTCCCTGCCGTCCGAGTTGCCCACCAGTTTCCTCTTCGCCGAGCTTGACTTTGGGAGTAGAGGTTTCGAGCCTGATTTGTTTCCCGCAACAGGTTTCGAGGTGGGTTGTGCCATCGGTGGGGGTTTCTTTTTTTCTGGTTCGGGACTAGGAATGCCAGCAGCTTTGAAAGAGACGCATATAAGCGTTCGTTCGGTTCGGCTGTTGAACACTGCGAGCTTCAAAGACGTACCCCTCCGGCGTTCCCTCTTGACCTCCTCCTCCGTCAGATGTCTTCCTTCTTTCAGCACCACAACCTGCGGGCCATCGTCACCTCCTCCGCCATACACCTCGCCCCACTCATCATCGCTCTCCTCTCCCTTTTTCCCCCTCTCGTCGCCCTCATCGTCACTCCCTCTCGCCCATTTACCATCGCGCGGTCGTTCGGGCAGCGGTTCCCTCCCGTCCGTCGCGACTTCTCTCTTGGGTGATTGCGGCTTGCCGAAATTGCGCAGAAAGGAAGGGGTGGACGCGACATAGGACAGTCCCTTGGAGATCTGCTGGTTTGTTGGATCCCTCTTGCGCGACATTATCGGTGGGATAGCGTGAACAAGGGAGGAGATGGCCGACTAGAACCGAGTATCGCCGTCGACCCTCCACTTTCCATCACCCATATTGCTATGCCCTTCGTGCGCTGTATATAACAATGGGGATGATTCATCGTCTACCTCGAGCCTCTCATCCACCATGAGCACCTTTGCCAGAGCCACATTTGATGTCGCTCGCTACTTGGCTTGTCGACCGTGAGTGATCCAATGTGCCATCTGACGAGGTCTAATCTTATCAACAAGGACCTATCCCCAGGCGGTATACGATACGATTCTTGCCCATCATCGCTCCAATGGCGGTCAATTCGACCGAGCTGTTGATCTGGGCTGTGGACCAGGTATGTCGGTCGCTGGTCTTCAAGATAATCTGGCGAGCGTTGCAGCTCATACAAGAATGGCTTCACAGGATTCATGGCGTTGAACCTGGCGCCTGCTTTCAGGCATACGACCGGTATCGATCCTTCCTCCAAAATGATAGACATAGGTCTTCAACCTACCGATCCCTCGGTTCCACGAATCACCTACAAGGTCGGAGGTGCCGAAACACTCTCGCAAACAGTGGGTCCGGAGGGCGCCGACCTCGTCGTTGCCGGTAAGGCGACATCGTTTTCTTTCGATCAAACACTAATTGACAGCTTTGCAGGACAAGCAGCGCATTGGTTCGACTATCCCAAAGTGTGGAACGAGTTGACGAAACTGGTCAACGCGGGAGGCACCGTTGCTTTCGTCGTATGTCACAATCTCGAGCACAGGCGCCACGCTGATGCCGCCCTAGGGCTACGCCGAAGCGCTCTTCACACAGTACCCCGACCTGACGCCTTTGATAACTCACCACTCTGCCTCGAAAGACGCCCTCGGACCGTACTGGTCGCAACCCGGACGATCGATTGTCGAGAACCTCCTCGATGCCGTTCCCTTCCCGCTTGACCACACCTCCGATTTCAAACCCATCCCGAACCCCCGCTTGGGAGAATGGGATCCAGCCTCCGCGCTTCGCATAAAGACCCTGCACGGCGAGAGGTGGCTGATGACCAAGACGTTCTCGCTCTCTTCCCTGGAGGGTTACTTTCGCACTTGGTCCTCCCTGCACTCATATCTTGAGAAGCACCCCGACAGCGACATTATCGAAACCTTGATGGAAAAGATCCAAGCAGGAATTCCAGAGGGAAAGAAAGATGAGATCGAGCTCGGGTGGCCATTGGTTCTGATGATGATCAAGAAGAAAGAGACACATACATCTTCGTGAAAAAAAAGACCGTACAAGTAGATACTTAATAACAGTCGATCAAGCCGCCTCTTACAGTGTCTCCTCCTTCCACCCAATCAGTAGATCTCGCAAGTCTGGGGCAATCGTCTTCTTCTTGACCACGGCCTCGTCCTCTTTCCTGCGTCGCAGCCCTTCTGGTAGTTCGAGATTCTTGTTTTCTCGGTCCAGATCCTCCACCAACCCCTTGAAGGACAAGAACAGCACTTCAGCTTGCGCCAGTGTCGTGTCCAAATCAATCTGCCAATGCGGATGCGTGAGCAGACTGATGAGGGGCCGCATAAAGAAAACACTAACGGTACCACTGAGATCATTCGCATACTTCAATACCTCATCGAATTCCGTCAAGTACCGGATGAGGACGTCTCGGTGTGACTGCAAGACTGCCAAGGCGACGAACAGCACAAATTGGTTCGAGTAGCAGTTCGTCCACAGGATCTCCCAAAGTTTGATTACGTTGTCGAACTTGAATTCCCGCTTGAACGCAATCAAGATCCAACGGAAACAAAAGAACAGGTTTAAGGACTCGGTTCTCTCTGGCGAAGTAGAGATAAGCGAACGCTCCCGTATTCAGGATTCAACGACATACCCAGATGAGCGTACAGCTCGGGATCCATTACTCCGATCAGTTGTTGAAGGGTCGATAGCTGTCTCTTCATACCGCTCTGGTCGCGCAAGAAATTGGACTCCTGTTTCAACTTGAGTCAGATATGGTCTCAAGACTTATCGTCTAGCTAACCATCATCTTCATGAGTCCGACCAACCCCCAAAAGGACCCGCCCTCTTCTGCTTCGAATACGACATAGATCGGGGAGAGGAGATCCGACATTCCTGCCGCATGGCATCAGCAATCCGCAGACGTGAGAAACTCTCAATTCTGTTCGAAACATACCTTGAACATAGCCTAGATCCGGGGAATAGGTGTGATATGTCATCAAGATCGTTCTCAATGCCGCAATGTGGGCTAAACCCGCGAAATCAGTAACAAGTTCGTTCGCCCGGTAAAGCAGACAAGACATACGATTCAAACCAGCCATCCCACCCTCCTCCTCCTTTTCTCCCTTGCCATCCCACCTGATATCACCGACTCCGCCACCTTCCTTCTCCTCATCTCCACTCTTCACAGCCTCATTCGGCACCGCGTAGAGCGCCTGATTCCGGTCAGTCCGTCGACAATCCACCTGTGGAAACGAAGGATGTGGTATGGGCAGGTATTCGTATACAGCGAGAGTGGTGTCGAGAAAAGGAAGTTGCTAAATCAGTCAGCCTGCCGTTCTCTCAGCCTCGAAAGAAACACGCACGTCAATCCGATGCCACTCGTCCCGCCATCCCTCTCTCCCCTCCACTGCCTCCATCCACTCCAATCTCCACTTCTCCTTTAGTCGCCCATACTCTGCCCTCTTAGCTTCCCTCGCCTCTTGGCGCTCTTTTCGACGAGTCTCCTTGCCACTGTCTCCTCCGCCAACGCCGCCAAGGTCCCACGGTATGATGCCGAGCAGTACTTCCCAGCCTTCTTTCCGAGCTTGCTTCGCCGAGTCGGTATCCGAAAAGCCTCGTCGGAAGATCTCTCCTCTGACCCAGAATTCATCACGACCCTGGGCGGCAAATGACTCCCAATCTTTCAGAGTGATCGGGCTTTGTGGCAATCTCGTCGGCGTAGGGACTGGTCTTTTCGAATTCGGATTCGAGAGCAACGAAAACACGCCAAGCGAGCTGGTCATATCTTCCGGGGTACCAGAGGATGCCAGTCCAGCTCTGGAGGCAACTTCGTCTCGACGTGCCCTCTCTCCTTCCTCGGCTACGACCCTTGCCCATCTGGCCAAGTATAACCTCGCGGCCTCGAATTCGGTCGCCACGTCTGCAGGACCGCCCTTTTTCGGCGGCACGCGGCCGTTCCTCTCCCATTCGCCTGGAACGTTAATTAACGATCTCACGGCGGGCGGTAGGTGCGGCACAACAGGTTGAGCGAGCGGGTGAGAGAGAACCGACGAGATTGACTTGCGGGACAAATTCGTGAGATTCGATAGGGACGTGAGAATTGTCTGCCTTGGCGATGTCTGACCCAGCATCGCGTTATTGGGGAAAGATCGAGGGGGCGGGTAAGGAGTGAAGGCGTCTGACGCGGGGGTACTGGTGGAAGGAGTTCGTTCTCGGACGTAAGAGGTCTCTTCCAGGACGTGCTCGTGCACTTCCCGATCGGACTTGCTGGGATTGATGAGGTATAACTCTGCACCTCGATTCGTGGTGTTGGTAACGAGGCATGATCGCAGGAGGACGGCGTGCGCCCGAAGGAGAGTAAGGAAAGGCGGGAAGCCCCACTGGACTCGGGGTTCAGGAGTGGTGAACGACGAAGACGACGTTGATGGGGTGAGGAGAGTTGGCGTCAGATCATCGTGAAAGAATAACGTTGGAAGCGAGACGCCGCCCATTAAGCTGAACGTTTATGTTAGCTGTTTTCTAATCAAAGCGAAGCTCAGCTCACTTGAGAGTAGCGGATCCGTGCCAATGAGACAAGCTCGGCTGCGTATATCGTTAGCTGTCAGAAGCTATCGCTTGAAAGGGCAGCCTTACAGCATACACGAGGATACTGTATATCCCTGTGACAGGGACAGAAAAGGCGTACTTCTCTCCTCTGGGCGGGGGAACGGTAACAAAGACAAAGCCTGGAGAACGATTAACATCCGCCTTCCCATCGAAAACCAGTTTCCAGGATAGTCTCGCACATAAAAGCGTGTAGAGACACTCACCGTCTTCTTCCACTTCCTCCTTGCCTAGTCTCTCTTCGACCTTCCTATATCTACCCCTCTCATCTTCGTCCATGCGGTCGAGTAATTCGTCCGGTACCCAGAACACCAGGATCTCCTTCTTTCCATCCTTTTGCTCTGCGACTTCTACTATTCCCAGATAGCCCGTGATATTGTCTCTGTGGAAGGCCGTGGGATGGATCGCAACGTGGGATTTGCAGTACAGCAATCTCGCTTTCCGTTCTGCCGGTCTCGCTGCGGATGGGTGGTACAGATGCTCGAACTCATCGGACGGAGAGTGAAGAGACAGCGAGTTGATATCTACCATTCCAGAGTCGTCGGATGAGATGGAGTGGCGGTTCTGAGAGTGTGCAAGGTCAGTGTTGGCAGTGGGAAAGATGGGTGGGTGGCAACTCACTTCGCTAGAGTGGGATTGGGTAGCTGTCATTCTGGATGGTGTATCCAGTTGTTGTAGGAACTTCATACAGTGTCACCCTTGTCTGGCTGTGATAAAGATGGATTCACGCTACCCGTCGACGTGAAGACTGTACGGACAAGGCTGCATAAATGTATAGAGTGGACCGCCTGCGCGTCATCCCGCTTATCGTGCATCAACCTGATACCCGCTTGACCCAAACTGAGCCTGATATTTTCCTTTTCCTCCACCTCGTTGTATGCAGGACGTGTCGACGTGGTGGGATGCAGCGTTTATTGTAACTCATTGGCTGCTCCGTACCATACATAGCTCGTCGAAGGTCCATCTGTCTCACCGCTCCATCCATCATGCCGCCACGGTCGAGATACGCCGTCGATCCGAGTTTGACGGCTCAAGCGCCAACACAAGAGTATCACCAACAACAATTACAACAGCCTACCTATCCACGACCCGCCAACTCGACTCCGCAGCTTCACAATGTGTCGGAGCGGGACGCAGCTCCAACAGGCTACTACGCACCATCGGCCTCGCACCAGCAATATCATCATCAGCAAAATCAGCACGGCCAGCCTCAGGTGCAGCGAACACAAGCTGACCCATATGCTTTCCCGGAAAACCACATTCCCCCTCCACCTCACTCCTCGGGTCCCTCCATCACAGGCCCGCGCAACAAGATCGATCCTAGCCATATTCCAGACCCTATGGAAGCCCAGGAACTGGACCAGAATCTGTACGACTCCGAGGACTTCCTGAGCTGCGATACCAAGGGCCTGATCCCTTTGGCTGGAACAGATTGGCGAGGTGTCGACCAAGGTCAGCACTTTCCCACCTCCCGAGCTCGAATATTGATTCTCGGTCAATTTAGGTAACTCCCTACCTCGATATATCCGTTCGACATTGCCGTGCATCCCAACCACCTCCCAACTCCTCGATACGACGGCTCTTCCACTTGCCCTGCTCATACAACCGTTTGCACCTCTTCGATATGACGAGGCTCCAGTGCCGCTGGTCTCCAATTTCGTGTCCGGAGAAAGTGCTTTTGATGGGCAGGGAGATGAGGAGGGACCTCCTCGATGTGAAAAATGCCGAGGATACATCAATCCTTGGGTCAGATGGATGGATGGCGGTCGAAAGTGGGGCTGCAACCTCTGCGGACAAACGAATAGTGGTGAGCTGGCCTGGGTACGCCCTATCGGTACGATCACCCAGCTGACCACAAAGCAGTCCATCCCCAGTACTATTCACATCTTGCGCCTACGGGATATCGAATAGATCACCATGAGCGACCGGAATTACTGCACGGAACCGTTGATTTCCCCGTACCTCGATCCTATTGGTCGCCACAACCACCTCCGACCGGGTCGCTCATCGACTCTGTCCTCGACACCTCCTCGTCCAACCTCGCGAACGCTGGCGACGCCCTGGCGACCACTGGTGCGGATCTGTTAGGCGCTTTGCAGAGCTCGCTAGGTCAAACACCTACGAGAAACACGACTCCTGTACCGGGATACAAGGAGAAGGAAAAGGAGAGGAGGAAGGAGGAGAGGAGACTGAGGAAACCGGTCGGACTGAGCAGGGTTCTGATCATTGATATCTCGAGCGGGAGTGCAGCGAGGGGTGTCGTTCGTACCGTCTGTGAGACGATCAAAAACGGGTTGTACGGCACGAAGACTGAGGGTGAAGAGGGCGAGGAGGATGAGGAAAAGATCGGAAGGGGCGAAAGAGTAGGCTTCATCACCGTTGGCGAAACGGTCGGGTTCTGGAACTTGTCGGTATGTCGAAATTGAATGGCGAGGAGTGGACCTGATCGATTCTGCCCAGTCAACATCGCTAGGTCCATCCCTGATGGTAGTATCAGACCTGGAAGACATGTTTGTTCCTCTGACAACTGGATTCCTAGTGGATCCTATAGAATCGAGGTCAGCCCATCCCCCAACAAAATCTGTCACGCTCGGCCGACTGATAGATCATTCCATTTCGAACAGGTCTCAAGTCGAATCCCTTTTAGAAATGCTGCCGGGAATGACAGAGGCCAACCCCGATGGAAACAGAGTGGCAGCTGGCGCAGCAATCAAAGGAGCCTTGGCAGGACTGGTGAGCAACCGATGTGGAATAGGAACGCGACTAATCTCGGCTTCAGCGCTTGTTGGGTGGTCAAGTCAACCTCTTCCTATCCAGTCTGCCGACGGTCGGACCAGGCGCTCTCAAGCCTAGGGATGACCCTGCAATCTACAACAGCGACAAGGAAAAGACCCTGTTCGCCGCTGCGGTTCCGTTCTGGCGCGTGACAGCAGAAGAGCTGGCCGAATGTGGAGTCGGCGTGAACTGCTTCCTCTTCCCAGATCAGTACACCGACATTGCCAGCATTGGTACCTTGTCCGCCGTGACGGGTGGAGAGGTCTTCTTCCATCCCAAATTTCAACCCGTGCGCGATCGACCGGTCCTGCAATCTGAAATCATCCGGCTGTTCACCCAAGAGCTTGTCTACAATTCTACCATTCGGGTTCGGTGCTCGCAAGGTCTCAGAGTCTCGGACCATACCGGGAACTTCTATCAGCGATCTCTGACCGATCTGGAATTCGGAACATTGGACGAGTCAAAGGCTTTTGCGGCAATCTTGAAGCACGAGCAGAGGCTGGACGACAAGGCGCCGGCCTTCGTACAGGTTGCGGTCCTCCATACGACGAAAGAGGGGCAGAGACGGGTCCGACTGTTGAACATGCATCTCGGAACGACGGGAATGATCGGACACGTGTTCAGATTCGCCGACATGGAGGCGTCTGTAGCCGTATTCATCAAGGATGGTGCGCATTCTCTCTCCTGAACAACAACGGAGGATCTTGTTAACAGATTGGTTACGCTTAGCTGTTTCGCAAATGCCACAAAAGAACCTTAAGGAGATCAAACGAAACCTGACCGATAGGTGCAACAAGATCTTGTTGATGTACCGAAAACACTGCGCGGCTGCGGTGCAGATCGGACAGGTGAGTTATGATCTGGCATCGTGAAGTTCGAGGGCTGACCAAGTTTGTACTTCCAGCTGATCTTACCGGACAGCTTCAAATGCCTACCTCTTTTCACTCTGGCGATGCTCAAGTCGAAAGCTATCAAAGGTGAGTATTTCAAGTCTTCGCGCTGCGGGATAAAGTCTCATCTCCCAATTGGATTTAGGTGGAAACGTTACATCGGATGTCCGAAGCCACTATCAGCGAAAACTGAAATCATACTCTGTGACCTCAACGATGAACCTCCTCTATCCACGTCTCCTCGCTATCCACGACCTGACGGATGCCATTGGCTTTCCCGGGGCCGATGGGAAGCTCCGACTGCCCCGATTCATGCGAGCCAGTCACAACTACATGGTCGCTGACGGGGCTTACCTGATGTGTATGTTCTCTTTGAACTTCGGTCGCCACCGACACTCGCTGATTTTCGTTTCAGCTAATGGGGAAACCGCGATGATCTGGCTGGGAGGTGCCGTGTCGCCAAGAATAGTGGACGATCTATACGGCACCGAGAATGTGGAAGAGCTGGACGTGCGAATGGTGAGTCCTTCTTACTCCTCGCTAGTCAAGACAATTGCTGACAATCTATTTGGACACCAGACTCAACTGCCTAGATTGCCGACCTTGTTGTCTACGCAAGTGCGAAACATTCTCGCGTATCTCGAGCGGATAATAGGACATTCCCTGCCCGTCATGATTGTCAGACAAAACATGGATGGGATGGAGATCGAGTTTGCAAACATGTTGGTGGAGGACTCGAATAACGACGCGCTGAGTTATACCGACTGTGAGTGGCCGATTCGATGATTGATCTGAGAGTATTCTGACGGTCGAGGTAGACTTGATGACGGCGCACAAGCAAATCACGAATGAGTTGAGCGGAAGCGGCGGGGAGGGTTGGAAGGCACCTTGGTCATAGGATATCACTGCATGTATACCTGTCCGCCCATGTCGAATGCGGACTGTCGTGGCGGTCGTTCCTGGCCTCTCTCGCTATGTGTTCTCATCATTGTCACATCTGGATGTCCTTAATGAGTTCAATTAGTGCCACGCCAGACGACATGCCCCAAAGCTCTTCGTAGCTACCTCTCCCGTCTGCTACATCGCTCCGACACTAGTATCGCTTGGAACGAGCCTCTCGTCTCCGATCAGGTGGATCGCGGTCTTCGACTGACCGGTCTTCGACTGACCGGTCCATTGTTAAAATTCTACTCCCAGCGAGCTCCCGAAAAAGTGGGATGTCAGAGCTGTGTCCCACAGAGGCCACAGTGAGCGAAGGAGCCGTCCGGTCCTTGACGAGTCCAGAGCTTGCAGATTCCCACTGCTTCTCAAGCTGGAACAGACACGTCCGACCCGAGCAGTCACCCTTGACAATGGTCAAGTTCGGTTATATACATACGACGACAGAGTATATAGATACAGCGACAGATCTCTACCTCACATCACATATGATTTAGAGCTGCTTCTCGACCCAGTCGGCGACCTTGGTCGCCTGAGGGTATCCCTTCGAAGGAGGGTTACTGTTTGCACAAGTCAGCCTCCGTGCAACCATGGAGATTTATGTAATAACCAACCTAGCATCAGTGGTAACAAACACCTTGTTGACGCCCGCGAACCGCTTGTCAAACTTGTTGTACAAGGCCGGGAAGTCCTCGATGCCGACTCGGTGCGTGACCATGAAGCTGGGGTCGAACTTTCCGGTGAGGAGGTAGTCGTTCAGGATCTCCTCCCAGTAAAGATGGACGGGCGCTTGACCGTTTCCGATGAATCGGATGCCCTTCTCCATCAAGGCCCCGATGTTGAAGTGGTTCGTGTAAGCCGAGTACGCGGCAATCAGTCCGACTCGTCCGAACTTTCGCGCAAGCCAGATCATCTCGTTGGGGGTCTCAGGAACGTCCGTCTCAAGCATGAGCAGCTTCTCCGCCTTGTGGAGGAGCGTCTTGGGTTCATGGAAAGTCGTGCAGTCGATCGAAGCTGTCAACGGTCAGTACCGCTTTACACCGATAACCAGCGACTTACCGTCCAGGCCCTGAGGCTCAAGGTCGTGAATGTAGTTCTGGACATTCACAGCGTTGAAATCAACCGTGTGGACCTTGTCACCGGCGTCTCTGGCGAGTTGGAGTCGAGCAGGGACGGTGTCAATGGCGTAGACTTTGGACGCGCCCTTGAGCAACGCCCATCGAATGCAGCACTGGCCGATAGGTCCAAGTCTGGCTTTGGCATGAGCATTCAATCTCGCGGACCAGCTGGCGAGCCGCTCACCCCCAGATACCGACAACATCGCCCTCTTCAACTCGAGTGTCCACCACTGCGTGGTACGAAGTAGGAAGCACGTCCGACAAGTCTGTCCAAGGTGTCAGAGAGGCCCTGGTTTTTTAATGCAAGGCTTACACAAAGCAGCCTCATCTGGAAGACGTCTCAATCAGTTATTGTATCGCACACAATAGAGATCACCCTTACCAGGAACAGCATCGGGGATCTTCAAGCAGTTGACATCTCCGAATGGGACTCGAACATATTCGGCTTGACCTCCTGGGAATCCACCAGCAAAGTGCGAGTAACCTAACGCCCGAGATGAGCGTGATTGTGGCTGATTGTCAAGCTGCCACTCACCCAAGAATCCGGCATCTCGTTGTCCATACATCGATTGCATGAGGGACGAGTTGTTGGTTCGGTCGCACATGGACGACCACTTCTTCTTGCAGAACTTGCACTCTCCACAAGCGATCTGAAACGAAACGACCACCCGGTCTCCCTTCTTGAGGTGGGTAACTTCGGGTCCAACTCGGTCGACCACGCCCATGAACTCATGTCCAAGGATATCACCCTTTTGCATGGTGACGATCTCGGAATGGTACAAATGGAGATCAGAGCCACAGATGGTCGTTCCGGTGGTCCTGCCAGATATGTAAGGAGGTGGACCAAGAAGGAATCAATGGCCGGACAAGGGAAGAGAGAACGCACTTGATAACCACGTCTTTCGGCTCCGAGATATCCGGGATGGCGGCTTCTACCATGCGGACGTCTGTGTTTCCAAACCAGGCGAGCGCCTTCATCTTGGATCCATCCTCTCGATGTTTGCTGAGTCTCAGGCGTTAGTCTGACGAACTCTCTGAGCACAAAAATCCGGCTCACTATGCGGGGTCAGTGACAGCTGCGAAATGTGCGTTAGTTACTACCACGCATAGCTCTTGGTAAACATACTGTCCATTGGACCTCCGAGGACTTTGTCCTAAGAGCGGCAAAGTTTATATCAGCGAAATGCAAAACTGACTTCGCGTCCTTTTCCTACTTGTAAGAAATTGGCTCCAGCTGGTACGAGAGCATCAGACGCTGCTTCAATTCTCTTGAGATGACATACCTTGCATATTGTCGATGGGTTCGAGTGGGTGTTTATGGTGGTTGAATGAAGAAATGAGAGTGGAAAATGCGGTAATGGGCTGCCTAGTGGAGGATCGCAACAGGTGGAGGTACCGGTCAGCCCAATGACGTCACTGTCGCGTAGCCGCCGTGATCACCCTGAATTGTAACGGAGTGGCCACTTCCATTGCTCCGGAGAGAGGATTGACAACGGTACATTAACAGAGAGGTAAGGCTGAAACACATCCGGTAGTCTCGCTACAGCAAACGCTGCGCTCGCTAAACGCGAACGCTCGGAGGCAACGGTTGGGGATACGAACGCGATTGCCTATGATCCATCGGTGATTTTCAAGATACTTCGATGACGCGAGTGATGTGAAGGTTTAGCGGATGAGCGGTCCTGATCGCGGGACCTCGCACCTTGGCTAGAGCCGCGGCTGGCTCCGGCGGCCCGATATTGCTCAGGCATGTGAGGCGAGGGAAGCTGGTCTTCTTTTCTCTCTCATCCGCTCGTCCCCCTACCCAAGTGCTCCTTGCGGTTTCTTTTCCCGTGTCTCCTAGTGTGTATTCCCCTAGCCACCGTATCTCCTGCGAGTGGGCTCAGGTGCCAGACAGAGGGGGCAAAAATATCCTGCTGCTTCAGCCTCAACAGGTTTAACTTGACCTATACAGTATATTCAGCAGACAGTGATGCAACAGATTTTGCCATGTCTACCTCGTCAGCCGGCGATATAGGCTGTCTGATAATGCCGCGATAAGGGCTCCGTTTACATTCTAGGACGTCCATTACCTCTATTCCTCGCTCTTCCCCTTGAGCTCCTGTCTCAGTACATTGTCTTGTAGAAAGTGAGTATACATTCTCCTTTACGCCTGTGTTGTGATGGCGAGAAACGGAGCAGCCGACGACCGATTTCTAGCTACAGGTGATCAGAAAGTTCGCCTCTCGAAAGCTGCATGAGGATGTTCCGATGCACGTACGGGAGCCATCTGTGTGGAGCAACCGGACAGGGACGAAGTACCGGGGATTACGATAACATACCCAGAAGATTGGGAGCTTATTCCAAAGGGCTTGATCACTAATGCTGGTCCCTTGATCTGGATGGCGAAACTCCTCCACTGATGAGGGGACCTAATCCTGAGAGCTCGTTCGAGCAGGTAAGTATATCTTCAGCTGTCTAGCCTCCTTTTTCCGTTCTTGTGGATCTACACGCTTCACAATCACACCCTGGACAAGGGGCATACCAGTTCTTCGGCGGCCGGCGACCGGACAACCTCTTCATCGCAAGCTTCCTTTGCCGCCCTTCCCTGGACAGGCGGTCGCCCCCGAGGAGTTAGCTTGAGGTAGAGCAACACGTCCATCACACGCCACAGGAGGAAGTCGTCGTCACCATCTTGCTCCCCTTTCCTGGACAAGGGTTCACCATCGAGCAAAGGGTCGAGCTCCAAGTATACAAGTCTCACTTTCACCGTACGGAGGAGCTATTCCTTGTTAAACCCTACTCTTGTCACATGCGGCGTTATTTCTACCAGCGAGTGGGAGCCCTCTTACCACCTACCCCATACACCCATCGTGAAGACCTGCTTCGACCGAGGTCTAAGGAAATTGGGACCAGATCCCGAGCCCCGATCTCGAAGCTCACCGAACGCATCAGGACCTCTACCGACACATGCGAGTCGTTCTACGTGCTACCCCCTTCACAGATCGTAGTTGCGACCCCGCCGCCAACTTCGTGGTGGTTTGAGAGCAACTTTTGTGGCTCGGACTCGCAGGAAAGCGAAGCACCAGGACTGCCCGACGACGGGAGGGCAATATCCTGCTTCGCTCGGACTACAAGCTGTTCGCCACCGCCATCATCAACATGGCGGCGGTCTTACCCGGTCGTTCTGAAGGAAAGACACCGACTCTTCTTGACGATGTTGTCCCTCACTCCGCTCACCTTTCCCTCCACCCAGACTCTCTCGGTGATCGACCCCCCCTGTGCATCCGACTCCGCCGACGACAGATGTGCCCTTGGTCCGACCGCGGAGGTCAAGGGACACGGTACGACTCTTGTAAGCGGCTTCGATCATCTTCGCCCGCGGAGTATTTGGGGAGTCAGCCTGATCTCGATGACTTCCCCTACAGTACATTCTCCTCCCTACTCCTTTTACATCGCCTCGGATTATCGCGTACTCCAATCCGGTTTCCTATTCCTCCATCTGTAGCCTACCTTTCCGGCCTCTCGCTCGCGCTCTCCTTTGTACTTGTTAATGGCAAGTGACTCTTTTCCATACATCACTAAAACCCAATCATGCATGGTTGTATACACCAGTCGTAGCGGCTCCAGGTTTACGGCCGAAAACCCATCTGACGAGCAGATCGTACTACAACCTGACACGACACTACTGTCGTATAACCCGTTCGGACTCCTCCCCATGAACCTCTCTCCTCCTTCCATCACTCCTCGACCTTCTTGCCCTCCTCCTCCTTTTCTAAGATTCCGCTTCCCGACAGGCTGTTTCCTCCGGACGAGCCGGGCGACCTGTTTCCGCCCGGACCCAACTGCCACGCGGGTATTCCTTTCCCACCCCTAATTCCCAGCAGGGCATTGGCCGCGGTCGTGGTGGACGATACGCCACTACTCCCGTTGTTCCCACTGGGCGAACTCGGCGGAGCCTGCAGTCGAGAGGTCAGGAGCGTCTTGAGCGACTTGAGTTCCGATTTCAAATCCGTCAGCGAGGCCGACTGTCCCGTCGCGTGTTTCTCGATCATCTAGAGTGAAGGGTCAGCTCGCGGTTGCGGCTTGGGGGACAATGAAAAGGGCCGACGTACCCTCGGAACCAGCTCTTTCAGCGTTTCCACCTCCTCCCGCATCTCCCGCATCTCCTCGCGCCACCTTTCCTCGCCCTCCTTCACGCCCTTGATCGCCTGCTCGACTTCCCCCACCACACCGTTCACCCGCTCCCGGTCCCCCTCGATCCGCTCTTCCAACTTGGTCGTCTGGTCCTGCAGGGCCGTGAGCAGCGCGGCCGCCTCGTCGTACTGCGCCGTAAGGGACGTCGAGGTCTGCTGGAACGAGGTCGACGACGGCGGCTGCAGATGCGGCATGAGGTATTTCTTTTCAATCATCAGTTCTCTCCCCCTACCGTGTATGAGATGAAGCGGGAGCCTACTTGAGCCAGTGTCGCGACGCCGTATATCACACCGCCAGAAACCACCGCCATGATCTGACAACGTCGTCAGCTAGGCGCATATCACTATAAGGTACTCCGGGCAGCTCACAAAAAGATCCCTCCAGTCACGCTTGGGCGGTTCGGGTGCCGTCATTCGCCCGTACCCATACTCGAAGGGCGTAGCGAACGGTTGCGGTGAGGGTCTCGAAGCCTCCTGCAGCGCCTGTTGGATCTCTGCCTCGTTGAGTCCCTTGGACTCCAAGAACGTTATCCTGGACGTAAGAGAGGACGATTGAACCTATGATTTCCGACGATCAGCTTGGTCGGTCATGCGAGAAAGGTAGAACCGACCTTAGGATCGTTGAGGAAGAGGACGGCGTTGCGTATCAGTTCTCCCCGATTGGACGATGAGCCTTCCATCGTAATGTGTCGTCCAGAAGTAGCAGCTGCGATTCCGGTGTCTGAGAGGCGGCGTTGGCTTACAGCAAGGTCGATGGCACGTAAAGCGAATGAACTACAAGAAACCGGCAAAAGCTCAACCATTCAACCGCTTCGTGGAATCCACTTCCCAAAGGGGCAACTATTCCAGCACGCTGGTGCTTGGTCTACCTCAATGGTACATGCATCCTCGGCAACAAGCCAGTCTACGTTCCCATCCGTGACTTGATCAAACATTCCTGGTCAGCTCAGAGCTCCCCCTTGACGGCCTTTGAAACACTCTCCGCAAAGTACTAGGACGTTGTCAGTTGCCGCCGTGATCCGTCGATCGATAGACTGACCTCGACGTTTGACGAGTTCAGAGCAGCCATCGAGATTCGACCATCGCGAGTCAAGTAGATGTGGGCCTTCTCGGCTAGCGCATCGACCTGTTCAGGTTTGAGGCCGGTGAAGGAGAACATGCCTGAGCACCACGGCGTGGTCAGAAAAGGCCAGTTTGTGCTGAGGTGATCGCCTACCGATCTGCGACTTGATATGTCCCCACTCTCCCGGAGTCTTTAGCTCCACCAGCTTGTTGTAAAGCGTCTCCCTCATCGAAATGATTCGGTCGGCCATTCCCTTGACTTCTACCAGCCTGGCGGAGAAAAATCAGCCTCTGCTCCTTCAGAGCCGCAGTCTAACCACGTACCATTCCTCCTTCAATTCTGGCGATCCAAGGATGGCGCTGACCAATCGCGCTCCACTGTTTGTCGATCAGCTTATTCATTTGGGACGCATAGGAGGGATGTACTGGATGGGGGGGTTGGAGTACAAAGGCCGAATGATGATCTTCAACTGGGAATCGACCCTCTCCTTCTCCGCCTTGTCGGCGCAGACGAAGGAAATGGCTCCGACTCGTTCACCATACAGACCGAGGTTCTGTTTGGCTATCATCAGATGTTGATTGGCCAAAACAAAAAAAGGATTACCTTGGCAAACGATTGGCAGAGGAGGATCTGATGACCTTGCTCAACAAAGTATCGGACGGCAAAAGCGTCTTTCAGGATATCGCCCGACGCGAAGCCTTGGTACGCCTAGTAGATGTATTAGCATCCGAGGTATGAAGATTTGATTGGGATCAGACGTACCATGTCGAAGAAGGAGAAGTGTTTCTTCTCCTTCATCAGCTCGGACAACTCTTTCCATTGCGCTTCCGTAGGGTCGACACCGGTGGGGTTCTACTCCCATCTCCCCTATCAGTAGTTGATTATCGAGAGTGAGATAGACCTACGTGGGCACACGCATGTAGCAAGATCTATAGAAGAGTGAGCAAGACGCTGGTAAAACCCTCTAGAAGCGAGCCTCACGATCGATCCCTCGGGAGCGGCCTTGATATCTGCCTTCATTCCCTCAAAGTCTAGTCCGACGGTCTTCTTGTCAAAGTAGCTACGGATATAAGGTCAGTACAACGTCCAACCTACAGCCTTTGGTAGAGCTCACTTGTAAGTCTTGACCTCTAAGCCGGAGTCCTTGGCGATGGGAATATGATTACCCCATGTCGGACTGGGCAGGTAGATGGCCTTCGCGCCAGGGTAGTGTCTGGCCAAAAACGCAGTTCCGATGCGAAGAGCCCCTGTGCCCGAGATGGATTGCGTGATGGCGAGCTGGTACCCGTCAGCCGGGAAAATATTCCAAGGTAATGATCTTGACTTGCTCTGTTCTCCACAATGGGTTTTGAGTCCTTTCCGTAAGCTAGCTCGGCAGCGAGTTTCGAGAACGAAGCCAGACCCTAGAAGGAGGATGAGCTCGGCAGATGCGGGACAACAAGTAAGAGTCACGGTAATGGGAAGATACTCCTTGTCGCCCTTGGCCTCATACAGGATCTTCTCGGCCTTCTGGACAGAAGGCAGGACGTAGGGTTTACCGTTCTCGTCTCTCTTTAGGATGGTCAGGCATGTATCAACCGATGATTGCGCTGTCGCTCACGTATGCACCTGCGCAGCGTGGTCAGCGATTGATAGCGACTCGCATGCGAAATTTGGCTCACCGACTCCGAGATTGATCTTTTTGGTGGATTTGTCTGCTTTCCACTTTTCCGTGACACCTGAGCGATCATGAGCTCTCCAAACAGGGTCGCATAAGCTAACACGGGTCAACTTACCGAGGATAGCATCAGGAGGACTGGAGAGTGAAGAAATCAGCGTCCATCACGGCTTTTCCGTACTCGATCTTTCCATCTCGTCCTTCTCACGGCTTCGAACAGCAGAGGCAGCAGAACACCGGTCGGAGCCTTTTGTTCTCTCGCCCTTGAAGGTCTGGTTCGAGAAGGTCTGGTTCGAGAGCCAGGGTACGGACACGAGCATCGCGTTGGCGCTGCTGCTCAAAAACACGACTCACCCAGCAGCCACACCGGCCCAAGCTGAGGCCGCTCTTCGGGCAGTCTGACTTCTGCCGACGACCAGCGATCGAGACAGCATGGAGGATGACTGAGCGAGCATCGTGATGGGGCTTTGAGATATGGGATATGATATGGATATTGCTTGGAATGCTCGCGAATGGGTTTGGATCGCAACGAGTCGAGGGGGTCGGACCGGGATTAACCGGTGCTAACCACAGGCGATACTCGGACCCGCAACCATTTTCGCCTTTTCAGCCTCGACTCCCAGGGATACTTCTCCACTCCAACGCGGCTTCAGCACGCCAACAACGATCAATGACAACCCGCTCGGCAGGTCTCAATAGCTGGAAGTGTTGCAACTCGTCTAGATTGGCCGTCACCCTGAAGACGTCCTGCGTCATGCTGCACGGCGTGTGAATAGTCCATGAGGTTTCGGCTCGCCTGGAGGCGAGCTTGCCCCATCATCGCTGCGCTGTCGCAATATCTGTCTGCTTACAGCGTGGAGTGGAACGTTTGAACGCTGCATCGCCGTGGACGGGGCTGAGTGGTCGCTGGCCAATCAGAATTCGCGCATATTCAGGAAAGCCACAGAACGGGCTCGAGCGTGTCTCCGGCGTTTTGCTCCTATTTTTTCAGTACTCGACTTATATCTTCACACCTCTCGTTGTCTTCAACATCATTTCGATTTCCACTACGGTACACTCCATCTGTACACAGCCCCTCTCTGTTTGATAAGCTTTTGTCAGACACTTTCCCCCCAAGCCGACCCCAACAACAAATCGATGAAGAAAAAACTTCCTATACGAAACCAATCCGGTTTTAGTTTACGTGGGAAGGTGTGAGTGCTATGTTCTGGCTGCTGAGGGGGATGTGGGCCTCCTTTGCGACGTGCGATGGCTGACTAGAATCCCTTGTTTTCCTCCCTTTCATCTCTCGACTCGACTCGACTCAATGACCAAATTTTCCGCTCCTCACAGAATCACCCCTTCATCCCTCCTCCGCATCCCTCCCCTCATCCTAACGCTCCTCGCCTCGGGAGAGAAGCCACCCTAACTTGACTCATACCCCGTACTCGCCCCGTCGTCGACTCGTATCCGGTGGTCTCAACATATCGTATCATATCGACTTTTAGAAGTACCTACATGGGATAATCAAGATTACTCGGCCGGCTCTTTGGAAGGAGCAGCTCCGCGCTATACGTCTGATTAGTGTCGTTCTCGATACTCATCATCGCATCTGCGAAACAATTCCATCGCATCAACCCTTATCGCCGCCTTCTTCTCTCATTTGTGACCACATCCCCCAATGCAGGCTCTTCGAACGCTCCCCATTCTCAACCGCCCTTCCCGCGCTTCCTCTCCTGCGCCACAAGCACCCGCTGTCCAGCCCTCCCAGCCTGTTGTGGCTCAGCCCATGGGACCCCCATCCGACACCAATCAGAGGTCAAGGTCTCTCTCTCGACAGGTTCAATCCTCTCTCCACATATCCTCGGCGCCACCAGCCGCCGCCATCACCCCGCCCGGAAGCAGGCCCGTCACCCCTCGCATGGCATCGACCGCGCTGCCAACTGAGCACGGAGGCGGACCGCAAGGAGGATTCATGGATGTCTTGGGCCTGCGATTGAACGAAATCGTCAACAAGGCATGCTTGGGAGTTGACTGGAAAGCGAAGAAGTGCTTCAAGAAGGGGAGTGGATGGTCGGTCGGAGAGGCGGTCGTCAAGTGAGCATCCCTAGTTAAAGGGAACGAGCAACGCTAACTTAGGTGACCAGCGAGCTACCCAATCCACCGTCTGACGCTTACCTCATGCGTGCGATCCTCCGTACCTCGGTCCGGGCTCTGTCGATCTATCTGTCCAGACTCGAATCCCTCCTCCTTCCCGCACTTACAGACGCTTCCTTCGTCTCGCCCCTCAATCTCACCTCGCCGACCGCTCCCATGAACCCCGCGCACTACTTTGCAGTCTCGATCGCACACGCAGCATGGGAGACGTGCGAAGTTCTGGAGCAAACCCTCGAGACTGGCAAATGGCCCAAGTTCGTCTCCGAGACTCTCCGACCGGTTATGGACAAATTCGATCTCGTGGTCGGCAAAGTCATCCAGCCCCTATTGCTAGGTCTCAAGCGGGACTTGGTCGCAAGTCTCACTCGAACAGAGGGAACGTCACCCCCGGGAGGAAAGGTCGTCGGATTGGCGACGGTCCCTGCGCCGACCAGTGGCGTCGCGATGACCAAGGAGGCTTCCGTTCCTCCCATCTCTCGCCTGACCAAGGAGAACTCGCAAGCCGGGACGGCGAGAACATTGACTATTCCGCCCTGTCTGCAACATTTTGCCGCCCGCGTTGACGCTGCTCATAAAGTCTTGGAGCTGGTTGGAGGACATTGCCAGGACGACGGAGAAGGCTGGGTCACTGGAGTAGTGGTCGCTGTGATTTGGAAGGGGATGTGCGGGTTGTCTGAGCGAGATGCTCTTGCCAAGATCAACCGCCCACCTTCGCCCGGCAGCGTAGCCAAGGCCTTGACGGGACTGGCAAAGGCCGAAACTACCCCGACGGTCGTGGCCGCGCCCTCCTTCTCGAAACTCGCTGCGAACCCACTCTCGATCCTGCCTTCAAGAGCGGCATCGCGACCCCCTTCTCCCCCTCGGTCCCAGAAACCGCTCGCCCCTCGGACCGACGAGCTCACCCACGCCTTGCTCTCTTTCGAAGGACTGATCAAGCGGCTGTATGGGAACCTCGTCCAGCCCCCTTCGACTGCCCCGCCCGTCGATCCCAATTCGACCGAGCATCTCGCACGTGAGGCGTTGTCAGAGGCTCTCGAGGCGCTGGTCTCGATGCGGACCATCACGGCAGTCATTTATGCTTCCCCTGCCAAACGACTGCTCGTAGCGGTCCGAAGACTGCGCGACGACATTGATCTGGAAGACGACGAGAGCCTCGACGACGCCTTGGAGGACATTCCATCTGTTTTACTGTTCACGCTATTGTGGAAAAAGATCAACGCGCAGAGCAGGGTTATCAAGACGCCGATGGAGGTCTGGGGCTGGAGTCTGGGCGAGTATGAGCGACAAGTGCTGGGCGGCTTTGGCAGTGCCGAGGACTGGGCGAGACGAGTGGCACTGGCGTTGAAACCCGAGGTGGAGCGGTGTCTGATCGACACTGACAGCGGGGAAACGAAGGACTGGCTGCATGTTCTGGGCGTCGGGATCGAAGCCAGGACCGGGGTCAAGGTCGTGGGGGCCATTTAGAATAGAGCGGTGTTTCCCGGTATGGATGCGCGGCGACCGGCGGTCGTACGTTCTGGTTGGGCCGGATGGTCGGTATAGATGCATGCATACGTTCTGTGTCAATTGTATTTCCCACGACTAGTAACGCAAAGTCTGGTTCAGTTTCGCGCAATCCTGCCGTCACCATCGTAGAGATTGGTCTGTCAGATACACCATTCCTTGTAGCCAGTATAGGCACCCAGTGCGACATCGAGGGGGAGACATGGCGTCAGTAGTGCGCCATGGACTAGTACGTCAATTGTGTGGAACGCCAGCGTGCAGCGTGCAGCGTTCCATGTGCGTCGATGGCGGAATGGGATTTCTCGCAGATGCCCTCCCGAATTCCGACGCGCTGCTCTTTTCAACGGGATTTCCCACGCTTTAAATATCCCGCCTTTTCATTATTACCCTCGAATTCATGGAAAAGTAAGTGCGACCCCTGTGAAAAAGTAAGTGGGAAATTCGTTACGCCAATGCTAGCGGATGAGCCCGTCCGGTGAACCGATTGGGCTGCCGTCACGAGTCTAGGCTAGGCTGTGAGAACGAGCAGGGTGGACCCCAAATCGTAGCGAGTACTCGTACACACGATGGTGCATCAAGGTCGATGTCACCGCGGGCGGATGCCAGCAGGAGGGCGAGGGACCGCCAAGCCTGTGGCCTTCGGAGGGGAATAGTATGCATTCATATGTCTCTCGCACTGCTGCCAGGGCTTCGGCAGATGCATCGCCTGGTCGGAATGGAGGACGATTCCTGATTCCTGACTCCTGATTCATATTTGGTGCAGAACATTAATGGAACGTGACAAGCGGGCCCGAAAGGGATGTCGGGGCGGCGCATTTCTCCGAGGTGGCGGATCCTTAATCTAGGAAACGACGATTTCTGGTGTGCATTATTGGCGGGGATGCATACGCGAATTCCGGCTCAGCGGTTACCTGTCGCTGCGGGTGATATCTCGTCGTTACTAAGCGAGAGAAGGGTGGCGGCTGCGCTCAGGATCCATTGGCGAGGCGGATTTCTTCAAGGGATCGTCGTCTTCGATGCTGGAGGCTGCAGCCCAGATCGGGGGAATGAAGCGCTGCCCTGGACGAGGATGCATGCACACGGCGGTGCGGTGCCGACGGGGCAGTCTCGGTTGAAACTGGGTGTTTCATCCTGCTCGGCGCTTGGCGTTCGGTCCTTTGTCGAGAGCCCAAAGAGAGCAAGAACAGTCTATGCACCAGGGTGATCGACCGGGCTGTATGCAGTCGGTTTTGAAAATTCCTCGTTCCTCATCATAGGGCACGGATGGACTGGCTCGTAAGAAATAGGGGGGCTAGGCCGTTAGGGAGGCGGCGCACGGTGACTGTGATCGTCCCCTTTGTCCTTTTATTGCAAGCTGATCTCGTCTCATACGTGTGTGTGTTTGTCATGATGACCCTCTTTGTACCCTTTCTCTCGCATTGTGTCTGAGGCGACGATGGCGAGGTGGGCATCGAGTGCGATGGTTTGTCGAGCCCAATGCCAGGACGGACCCACAGGTGGGACTACTTGGCGGCGGTGCATACTTACCGACGGTCGTCGGCTCGTTCGCTCGAGCTAGAAGATTGGCAGTACCTCACCCCCTTTTGCGGACTGACCCTTTGGCGGTGTCCTATCCTTGTCACGCTCGCACCGACCCGGAGAGGTAGCCGACGTCACGGACAGGACAGATCATCAAACCGCCCCCCCCCTCTCACAACCCGCGTCTCCGCTCTATACCTCGTGCTCGTGCTCGTGCGTGTCGTTGACCGTGACAGGAGACTAGTCACGACTTCACCACACTTTCTCGCACGAACTTCTGTCCCTCTCAACTTCCCTTTTCCTTGCCCACTCGCCACCGCCGTATACTCGCCCCTTCTGTAGTATCTTGACATCCACCGGTTTGTCAATCGCATTCAAAAACGCTTCCTCGTCACCTAGAAAGCCCTTCAAAAGGTGTCATACACACGTTTCACCCACACCGACACTCGTCCTCGCCTCGCCGTCGACCAGCTACCCCCCTCCCACCCACCAATCATCCCCTCATCGCCCTATAC
>JASZXS010000247.1:0-23622 GCA_035521475.1 Tremellales sp. Uapishka_1 | reverse complement strand
CCCCCTCCACCGCATCCAAAATACGCTCACTCCAGCCGTCCCGCTTGCGCCCGATCCATTTCCTTCTCCTCACGTCCCTCCTCCTCATCACCATCCCCTTCACCTTCACCTCTCCCTTATCCCTCTTCACCACCCCGCAAGCCGGGCCGCACGTCCATGCGCCGTCGGGCGGCCTCTCTGCCGACCTCGCCATCCCGCTCACGCTCGAAGCGCGTCTCTCCCACCTCCTCTCCCGACCCGCCCTCGACCAGTGGGAAGCCGAGCTCCTGAGCCGACACGGATGCCCGTTCTACACCTACTCGCGCAACACCTACTTCTTCCACGACGGGAAACCCGAGCAATGGGAGAATGTGAAAAAGGACGATGTCAGGCGGTACCGATCCAAGATGGTCGATTACCTGCGCGGGGTCGAACGAAAGGGCGGAAAACTGGTCTGGGATGCGTCGATGGAGAAAGATACCCCGGTCGATCAGCGGCGGGGATTGATCTACACTGCAGGAGATGGGGTGGGTGATTGCGTTAGACAAAAATGGTGTACGGCATGCTGATGGGCATCGCAGAAAACGCTCGACAGACTGAAATTGTCGCTCCACATGCTTCGGAACGTGCTGGAATCCACCCTCCCGATCGAGCTGTACCACTTCCCAGACGAGCTTCAGGATGAGGCGGTCAACCAGGAATTGGTCGATAAGTTCGACGTGCAGATCGTCGAGATCGACGGGACGCATTTCGGGTTTGAAAGTTGGCGTCAGTTACTCTCCACCTAGTCTGCCAGCCGTCGGGACGGCCAGCTGATATTGCAATTTCAAAATAGACATCAAGAACGCCGCATTCCTCAGCACGAAATTCACCGAGTTTGTGTACATGGACAGCGTACGTCGCGGTGACCTCTGCTGCCCTCACAAGGTGCTGACGCGTCACGATATTAGGACAATATCCCTCTTGCCGATCCCAGAGATCTATTCGACTCGATAGAGTTCCGACAATCGGGAAGCGTGTTCTGGGCGGACCTCAACAAAGATCATCGTACGCCATGTGGCAAGGTTCATTCGAATGCCCGACTGACGTTAATATAGCCGATAATGCGATCTTCAGAATCGTTGGCAAGACATGTACGGATGAGCATTGGCCTGCGGAAACGGGTAGGTTGCAACCTCCGCGTGTTTTTGGTTGGCAGGGCTGACGGGACACCCGTAGGACAAGTCTTATTCGACAAGCGGGGAAACAACGGTCTCAATCTTGCGGTCCTGCATCTGTCCAACCACATGATGCTGAATCCCGGCATGTACGATTTCTTGGGGTACGGCGACAAGGACACCTTTGTAAGTGCCTGTGGACCGGAGCGGGACGCCGCTGATGCCGCCAATCGCAGAGGTACTCGTTCTACGCCCTGGGACTGCCGTATCAGATGGCGCCAAAGATCTTTGCTTCGGCCGGTGGATACCAGACGGGCAGCGGCGAGTCCTCCAATGATTTCTGCGGGCACTCGAGTATGTCTCTCCTCGTCCACCTCTACAGTTCTACGACCTGACAATAATAGTGATCCAATGGGGACTCACGCCCGTCTCTGCGGCCCAGGACCCATCGTACCACCCCCCTCCTGCCTTCCTGCACACCATCCTCGCCAAACACCGCCAGAACCTCCAGCCCGAGAAACTGTTTTCCGATATCCGCCGCCCGCGTCTGGACGGGATCCAAGAACCCTTGCTCGTGCGCACGCTCTACGAGTTCACAGGCGAGTGCTTCGCCGTCACCCTCAAGGGCCCGGATGGGCTGCCCGGGTCGGCAAACTCGATGATGGATGGCCAGGGGGTGGTCATGGAGAGCATGAGGGATCTGCTTGGGGGTGGTGAGGTGTACGACGAGCTGGTCGAGCTGAGCAAGACGTTCGTCGGGATCAATCAGGGGTAGAGAGGAAGATCATGATGGGTGGACACTGCTGGTAACGTAACGTTTTGGGAACACTTAATGCAATATACGATAGTCCATGACGGCATCTTCTTTTCTTTCTGCGAAGACGAGCACGAGCACAGCGAAGTATCGGATTGGGAGGGTGGTCATATCACCCCACGACCGCAGTTCGGCGAGTTCAAGACTTGTTGCCCTGGCGGTAGAGTCAGTTGTCAGCCTGATGAGGCCCGTGATATATCTCGGTCATCCTGCATGGCGGCACAGATCTCCGTGCTGACGCTCTGGAGCAGGGTTACTGTTCAGCGCAAGGCGTTCCACTGAGTGTACGTCGCGGCACCCTACCGCCGACGGAGTGACTACCGTGAGGTATACCTACCAGTAGGATTTTATCGATACCTCCGTCAGCAGGATTCACAGCGTCCCATTCTTCCTTTCTGGATGCGCGTGGCTTGTGCGGGGGTAGGTCATCGGAAACTATGTTCACGAGTCTCTTGGCAAGACAAGCAGAGTACATGGCTGGCCGTCGGCAACTGCGGTGGAGCACACCGAGAAGTCATACCGAGCAGTACAATGAAGCAGGATCATTCGCCTCGCTCCCTCTCCCTCTCCCCCGACTTGGACTCCCGCAGCAAGGGCTACTGATCCCTCAGCCATCTCGTCTCGTCTCGTCTCGTCACTCCCACTCATTGTTACCCCTCCGGAATCACCTTGGTCCACCTGGCGAAGCCAAACGGTGCTTTTGTCTGTCGTCGTACGAGCCCGACTGGATTTGATCTACCCTGCACAGAACAAAGATCATCCTCATCCGCCCTGCCCGGAAAAAGGCTAATCACCCTCTGCCCTGCGCAATCAAGACAATGACCCCCAGTGTTCTGCCCATCCGACGGACCGTCCTTGGATTTATTGTTTAGGCGCCACGTGGGATGGCGTCCGCGTTTCATTCTTCCCATTGTGTCGGCGCGCGGGGCCGGGGGATCCGGATGAAACGGCAGGGTCCGCCCAGGGAGGATCGTGTTCTTTGGCAGTCCCATCCCTCTATCTTCAGCGAAGACGAGCGAGAGAGCGTCATTCGTCATGCGAGCTGAAACTCTGAAACGCTGGGCCCGCGGGGAGGGTCGCTATCATTGCCATTCCACGCAGGCACGAGCGAGTGGGCCTTTGAACAATACCGTTCAGCTGGCAAGTGGGAATTGGGATGGGAGGTGCCTTTGAGTGGGGGGCGTCGAGCAGCCTTTGGACCGAGCTGTCGAGAGAGTGCCAACAAAAGTCGGCCTCCAAGAGCCGTTCCCCCCGTTCATCCGCCCTCGCTTTTCTCTTCACGAGTCTCCACGTTCCACGTCTCACGTTTCACGTCCATCCTACCCATCCCACATTCGTTTTAGTTTACGCTCCCCGACCGCACTGGCTGATCGCCGTGAGTCCAAGCGAGAGCACTGGCGCACCGTAGCTGACCGCCTGCTCTAGCTCCACCAGCAGTTCCCATCAATATCTTACGGTTTCCCTTAATTCCATCAGCACGACACCCGGGCTAGTCTCCATCAAACCTACCTGCCTACCCGCTTGCCTCGTTCTCGCTCGCATCAAACACTACCGTCAAACACTATCGCAGAGTCTCGCCATCGAGCAGCGAGCATCGCCATCACCCCCCGCTGGAGTCTTCCCCTCGCTGCCCCTTGCCGCCCCTCGACTCGGGGATCAATCGACCGATATCGCCCGTGAGTGTCCCCTCCTTCCTCGGAGGTGACGGGGCTACCTGTCCAAGAAGGCCCGAGCCCCGAGTGCACCCGCGCGACGTCCGAGCGACCCCCCTTTCGCTGTGTAGCTCGGTAACTGCGTACGACGAGCTAATCCCCTTTGCCTCCCTAGTCGTTTCGGTCGTCCGCAGCTCCTTTCCCAGACGAGACCTTGGTTACCGACGCTAGTGGGCCCCCTACTTTTCCCGCCGACATCAAATCTCAATCCGCCGAAGCGCCCTCGCCCTTTGCGCCTACGACAGGATCGTTCCTCGTCGACACCCGCGCTATCTCAGCCAACCCCGATACAGCAAGACCACCACTACGACGCCATCCCGTCTAATCGCCCCTTTACCGAGGCTCGACTTCTTTGCCCTCTATAATTCCCTCGTCCCTCATCCCTCTCGCCATCGCGACTCCCACATTTTCCAGAGACATAAAATCAGCTCCACGAAAAGTCAAGCTCACCCTCAACAACAGACACCCCGCACCCTCCTTTAGCCCGCCGATCCCTCTGTCTCGCTCCACCGCTTTTCCCCCCGCACCGAATATCGCGACGCGCTTGACCTCTGCTGTCCGTGAGACCGAGACCCGAGCGAAAATTATATCTCCTGCATTCCTTTAACCACGATGGACGTCCTCGATGTGAGTCGATCGGTCTTTCGCTCCCATGTACATGCGTCCGATCAAGCAGGACGGGGGCCGATCCTCATCAAAAGGACCCCGCCTCACGCGTGACCCCGATTTGCCCCTCCTCCCACCCCGAGATTCCTTTGTCCGGTCTTTCCGCGCATATTTGGGAAAAAAGCTGACGGCTTTATCTCTTCTCTGACGCCCCCTCCTCTCCTCCCTCATCCCATCGTCTTGCCATGCCGCAAACCTCGTATTCGCGCCATCTCGCACTGCCTGCTCCTGTCCCACGCTCCCATCCCCCGCCTCATCCACTGGAAACACCACCACTGGAAAATTTCCCTCCCACCTACATCCCTCCACTGCACACGACCCGTCTTTCCCCCACACCTGATCGTCGTCGTCACTCTCCGTCTACGTCGGTCTCCCCGTCGCCCTCGCCGCCGCGGTATCAACAGCTCGTCAATGACCACAACCACGTCGGCCCAGGCCATGATATCCTCCTTCGACCGTTCGTGTGCACCTTTCAGCGATGCGACAAGGCCTTTGCCAGGAAGAGCGATCTCGCGAGACATTTTCGGATCCACACCAATGACCGGTATGATCTTGCCCTCTTTTCGTGTCTTGTAGGGTCGCTGACAACATCTTCTTTACCCCCTAGACCCTTCCTCTGCACCGAGACCGGCTGTGAGAAATCGTTCATTCAAAGATCCGCATTGACTGTTCACCGACGAGTCCAGTGAGTCATTCAGTCACGCCGAGATGCGGCTGGGGTCAGCTTCTGACATCTCTCGTTAGCACCGGCGAACGACCCCATCATTGCGAGAGCTGCAACAAGGCCTTTGCCGATTCGAGCTCTCTCGCTCGTCATCGACGTATCCAGTGAGTCTTCTGCTTCTACTAGACGGGTCTAAGCTAACGCCAAGCCAGCTCCGGCAAACGTCCATACAGCTGCAAAGTCGACGGATGTGGCCGATCGTTTGCGCGACGAAACACATACCTCAAGCACCATAAGCGAACGCATCCGACGCTCCCGCCTCCCTCGTCGTCGTCGACCAGGGCTGTCGTCCACATGACTCCGTACGGTCGCATGCCATCGGGCTCGTTCCTTGCTCCGGGACCCAACGGCCAGCCGCAGTGGTACCTTCCCAACACGCCGTCGACCATCGGTCCCCCCCACGCCGTCGCCGCCTCTTACCCGCCAGAGGGCGCGGCGCATGCCTTTGGTGGCGGGTACAGTGGACATTTCGTCGGCTACGGAGCAGTCGGAGGGGGACTTCCTCGACAAGCCTATCATCACCCCGCCCAAGGTCACGGCGAGCTCCCGAGCCCGGCTGTCCAAACGCCCATCTCTGCCATCACCCACTCGACTCATGGCGATCTCGCCCAAAGCTTGCATTCGCCTGCGTCTCCCGGTAGCAGGACCCAGCATCTCGGCAGCCACCACACCTCCGAAAACCCGTACGCCTTCACCCCGCAGGGCTATCATCACTATGTCGGACATTCGAACTACCCAGCGGGATACCCCACCTATTCCGCCGCCCAGGATCACTCGGGCCCGCGCTTCCCGCCAACCAGCGGGATGATGTTTTATAACAACAAGGAGTCGATGTCCGGTCGATCGCTTTCTGGTCCACACGACATGAGGCCGACTCCGGCGGCGCTCGCCCCATGGGGTGGCGTCGGTGGCGGTTTCTCTGCCGGGCAACTCGCATTGCCTGCCGCTCCGCATATGCATCTGCAGCCGTCGTACCACAGCTACTCGATGACCGCAGAAGGCCACACCAAAGCCCTCTCGCCAGATAAGTCGCCTCGCGCACCCCGCTCCCTTCCCCCGGACTCGGGCGATATCGAGGATGACATGTCGCCAGAACCCCCTCTTGTGGCACTTTCCGAAGTGCCGTCGTTCGAGTTCCACAGCTCAAGCGGAAACGGCAACCACACCGGTCCTCAGTTGTCGACGCCGTATTCGGCTCACCCCTTCTCGCAGCAATTGACGGTCCCACCGCAGCTGGGTATCCCGCGTGCGGGTCAGCCGCAGTCTGCGCCACCGCACTTGCAGCGCCATCATTCCATGCCGAACCCAGGCGCCGGCTGGACGGATAACGGGGTGTATCCCGCTCCCAGCAGCTACGACGATGCGCATTTGGGAAGCACGAAACGGGAAGACGAGGAATGGCAGGATATCCAGACCGAGATGCTGAGTCAGGAAGGGTCCGACGCGATGGAGGTCGACATGACCGAGAAACCCAAGACATCGCAGCCGCTCGCAACGCCGGTCCACTCACACCATCCCGAGCACCACTGGGATCCGAACCAGCCGACGCCGTACCACCCGCACTTCGATCAGCACGGTCGGCTCGCCTCGTCCGCCTCGACGATCTCCTCCACCTCGACGCTGGTCGCCTCGAACACGCTTCCCCCAATCTCGGTCTTCTCCCAGGGCAACGGGGGCGGCTTCAACCTGACGCCGATCCATCATCCGGGATACTTCACCCCCATCACCCCGCACGGTACCTGGATCTCGACACATCCCCACCAGCATCCGCACATGAAGCCGCGGCTAGGTTCGCCGGTCTCGCTCTCCCGTCCGTACACGCCCGACGACCACGAGGCCGACGGCGACGTGTACAAGGCGCATGCCAAGACCGGGCTCGGGATCCAGGGCGTGCAGTACGACACCCGCGAGGCGGTCGACGAGGAAGGCGAAGAGGAGATCGACGATGACATTGACCTCGAGGACGAGAACGAGGTGGAAGAGGACGACTCGGACGAAGAGTTTTTCCCGACGAAACTGCAGGCGAGAAAGGGCGGCAAACTCAAGCCGGCCAAGGGGTCCAGGTCGAAGCGTAGGGGATTGAGCTTTCGAGCGTAGTCGAGTGAGACAGAAAGAAAGAGAGGAGGAGCTGGTCAGTAACGACTCTTGCCTGTTTTGACGAACCAAAAAAGAATGGGAAAAAAAGGAGGTTGGGTCTTATGATGTCGGAAGACGAAACGTGAAGAGAAACCAAAACAACGGGGCCTAGAGAATGCTTTTAATCGTCCCATTTCATGTCCCATCCTGTTGATAACGATCGCTTCACACACATGCACATCCTGTCATTTCCTCTCCGGTGCCAATCGCGATACTGATCAGACGAGAAACACAAGATGATACATTCCGACATATGATATGCAATGGACGATTGAGTGAGTAATGATGTCGACGAGACGACTAGGCAATGTAGTACCGATCCCTGGTGATCCACGCTCGTCAGATATCGCCTGTTACCCGCGAGAGAAGCCGAGACAACGTACCCGATATGTCCCATTCCTGGCTCGACGACCCAGGCTCGCTTTTCCCTCGGCGTGAAACTATCTCTCCGCTTCTTGCGGTTGAATTTCAGCTCCTCCGTCCCGTTCGGCACCTTGACTGCGAATCGCTCTTCGCCGTCCTCGTCCTCGTTCTCTTCCTCGTTGTCTTCCTCGTCCCCGTCGCCCTCTTCCACAATACGCACGCCGAAATCGGCATCGCCCAGTCCTTCGCCTATGGCCGACAGGGCGCTCATCGGGATATGCATCTCGTGCAGCCCCGGATCGATGGCGGCCGTCACGATCTGGACTGCGGGGAACGTCCGTCGGATGGAGAAGAGACCGCGGCGCGCGATGAGGTAGGTCAGGAAGATGATGTTGGACTCGGCGACGCCGTGGTCGAGCAAGACTCGGATGGCCATTACTGCGTTTCGTCAGTCTACTCCAGGGAACATCACCGGATCGGAGGGCAGACTCACAAGCGGCAGCGCCGGTACCCATCTGGGAATCGAGAAGAAGCACCTTGCAGGTCGCGCTCGTCTCCTGATTCTTGATGCAGTGCGGGAGGTTGTTGCTGAGGAGTAACGGTTCTCCCGTCTTTGGATCCGATTGAATCAGCATCGCTCCCACGGCGACATCGCGAATGACCCGTCGTAGCCCGTGAGTCAGAGGCCCGCCCGAGCGCAATATGGAGATTCCGACCACTTCCTACAAGTGGGGATCAGAGCCAGACCTGCAACCACCAGGAACGCGAGGACTCACCTCGTCCGAGCTGGCCACTCCGTCATAGGTCTTGCCCACTGGCGTCGTCACCGTGTGGGATTTGTAAGGAAGAAGAGTGAGCGCTTTCTCGACGATGATGGTCGATAGTCGATCCGCGTAAAAGATGAAATCCCCTCGTTCGGTATTTTGGTCTCTGAGTATGGTCATGATTCCCTATGGCGGCTCCATCAGTCTTCGATCTGTTGGCCAGAGCTAGGCATACTTTGAGCTGATTCGTCTGCTCGAGAAGAATGACCCCTTCATCGACGACTTCGTCGCCCTTGATATTAACTGGAGAACGAGCTTGTTCGTCTCTTTCGCCCATCTTCGCCAGCATGTTTCGGAACCTCAGCGTGCGAGACTCGAGCTGACGCTTGACGTGCGTGACGAGCAGCTCGATAGCCAGCTGATTTGACGATCCGGGAACAATCTGGCACCGCATCAGACAAACCAGAAATGGAAAGCACGAGTCGACTGACCACATCGGCGAATTTCGACGAAGGTTGAACAAAGTTATCGTAGCTGTTCTTAACGAAACGGAGATACTGCGCAAGATAGCGGAAGTGAGCTGATCGAGCATTTCGAGCTGTTCTCACCTACCTGATCCAAAACACCGTCCACATCCCTTCCCCGCTCTGCGATATCCCTCTTGATCCGTCGTGCCAGCATGAGGTCGGAATCACAGTTCTGTGAGTCGAGTCACCACTGTACCAACATGATGATGGCTACAGTATCACTCACAACAAAAACTTTGAGATCGTACAGATTCCGCATTTCCTGAGATTCCAAAGCCATGATTCCCTCTCTGAAAATTGCAGTTCAGCAAGATGCGGAACAATGCGATATCGAAGACGTACACAATGATCACAGACGCGCCATACAGATACTTCTTCTCGGGCATGCGTTCTAGAAAGCCGAGTTCAGCATTTTGCAATCTCGATAAAGGATAGGGAACGAACGATGATGCACAAAGGAGTAAACCGGGATCTTCCGAGAGATCAATTTCATTCTCAGCACGACGAAGGTTTTCAGCTTACCTCGGTGGCCTTGCCTTGCTTCAAACTCCTCAAGCACTAGCCTCAAGCTTCAGCGCGCATCGCAGCAAGACTTTTTTCAAGAGACAGACCTTCGCGAAAAGAGCAGTATCAATGGCGTCCGGATGGTCTGCTTCTCAATCAATGACAGTAGATGGTTTCAAAGGCAAGGGGTACCGTACCGAGATCCAGATCGTTCTTGAACGCGGAATCAATCTCCTCCTGCGAATGATGGCGATAGAAGGCATCTTGGGACAAGATGAGGACAGTCGGGATATTGTTCAGCGCGGAAAGGATTGAGCGAGCCACAGACGTCTGTAAGCAATCAGTTAGAATGGCTCTCGATCCAGCGGTGGTCGTCGCTTGATACTGCACATGCCTTGCCAGAGGCACTTCCGCCAGCTATCCCAATCACATATGCCTCGATGTTTTTGCCATCTAGACCATACCATGGAGCTCTCCCGTGACTGGTCATGATCACGTTCTTCCTCTTCCCGCCGGTGAAAGTCTTCTTGCTAGATGAGGACGCCATGATGAGAAGGTCAACAAGGGGTTGGACAAAGATCTGCGAATGAGATCCAACCAGCACGGAACCGCTCGCCCGGGCGTCGGGTAACAGCCACGTGGTCAGCACGAGTTTGTCAGATATCTCCGTCATCTCCGGATGTGGCACTGGTCGTTCAGGCGCGTCCGAGCCAAGTTGAGTGATTGATTCGTGTCAACAAGTCGTCGCCGCCGAGTCCCCACATGAGACTTCTTGTCGACACGCGTTCTAAACCCGTCAATTACCACCGCCGAGGATACCCAGAGAACGTTGACCGAGGAGAAAGGACTCGAAGGGGGCAGAAAGTCGAGTCATCGGGGCAGAATATCGCAATAGGAGGGCTATAAGATGGACGGCGAACCTCCTCAAGAGGAAGACTTCTCGCAGATACCGCTGGTCGAGAGGAGCGAGCACAAGGTAGGTGGAAAATGCGTCTCTCTGGCTGGCTTTTGGTGTGCATGAAAACCGGCATCGTGGCTCAACTCGGTCTTGGATCGCCCAAAATATGGCCTCATACAGATTCACGTCCAAGAGAAAGATATGCTCGAGTCTACTCGAGGGATGCTTACAATGATATTTTCATAGAACTGGAAAGCTCGAGTTTCAGCCTATACCGAAGCCATCGCCAAGGCTGGTCAGACAGCATCCGATACCGACCCATTCTTCAGGCCTTTCGTTTCGGATGGATCCCTCCTGTGAATTCCTTGTCGCTCAAGGCTGTGTGGTACGACGCTAATGCTACGTGTACGCAGGAAGAAATGGTGTCTGGACGCCAATGCGGTAGCTCAAGAAAAGGGAATTGAGGCCGTGTTCACGATTGTCAAGGAGAGTGGAGAGACCAGTGCGAGGTGAGCTAGCTGGACAATGCAGACAACGCACCATGGACGGCAACTCATGGACTGTGCGATGATAGGACGAGATCGGATGTAGTGCCGGCGCTAGTGGATAAGGCGCTTGGTGCCGTGAAGGCCGGGACGAAGAAGAAGGGCGTGGATACATGTGCCATGTATGTAGAGGTAGAGAACGGCGGTGAAGGCGTGATGGTGAGCAAATTAGCCTGCACTACTGTTTGGGGAGCTGATCAATCGATTAGATGGATCTGATATCCGGCTTCGACTCGAAACAACCGAAAGTGATAGTAGGATCTTTGAGTTGTCTCAAGGAGATCACAGAGTGCGTCCTCCTTCACCTTCTCGTTGAGCCCTAGCTGACAATAGTCCGAACAGGATGTTCGGCGTTCCAGCGATGGGCAACATCAAGCCTCTTCTCAAAGCCCTGCCCAAGGCTTTTGGGCATTCCGACAAAAATGTTCGAGCCGAGGCATCGGCTCTCGTCATCGTCCTCTACACCTACCTCGGAACGGCCCTCTTGCCTTCCCTTTCGGATCTGAAGCCCGTCCAACTGACGGATCTCCAGAAATCGTTCGATGCAATACAGCCTGGGACAGCCAAGCCGACAAGATGGACAAGGAGGGTGCAAAGGGAACGAGCAGCGGCTGAGGCGGCTGGCGATGGAGACGATGGCGAAGGACCGTCACCGGAAGAAGCAGCCGCTATCGATCCGTTATCCCTCATTGATCCCGTCGACGTTCTCGCCCAATTCCCGCCGGATCTGATGGAGAGTCTGTCGTCGACAAAATGGAAAGATCGGGTCGATGCTTTGGTAGCGTGCAACGTGGTTCTGGACGATCCAAAAAACATCAAGATATCAGATTCGAACGTCGATGCGTACTCCAATCTGGCGCAGACGCTCGGAACGAAGTGCAAGTCGGATAGTAACGTCAACGTTGTCATGGAAGCTGCCAAAGTGTTGGAGGGCCTGGCGAAAGGGCTCGGAAGGAGTTTTGGCCGGTATCGCGGTGTCACGATGAGTGGGTTACTGGAGAGGCTGAAGGAAAGGAAGGCGAACGTTGTCGAAGCGCTCGGCAAGGCATTGGACGCGATCTTTTCGTCGGTGAGTCATTATACTTGGCACTAGAACATCTGACTGATTTCATTCGTCCAGACAACATTCACCGATATCGCAGAAGACGTCTTGACTTCCCTGAAATCCAAGAACCCTCAGGTGAAAGAAGGAACACTGAAATTCCTACACCGCTCGCTCTGCACGACTCGAGACGCTCCTTCAAAAGACCAAGTCAAGCCTCTGGCGGAATCGCTTGTCGCCTTACTGGGAGACTCGGTAGAGCCGGTTAGGACATCGGCGGCAGACTGTCTAGGGACAATGATGAAGATCTTGGGCGAACGGACATTCAACCCCTATATTGAGAAAGTCGGCGAGCTTCAGATGAACAAGGTGAAGGACGCGTTTGAAAAGGCGGAAATCAAGTATAAGGTCGGCGGATCGAAGGCTGCAGCTGCAAAGCCTGCTGTTGGAGGAGTCAAGAAGGTGGGTCGTCACTCCTTTTTCCATCACGAATGAAAGGTACTGATGTGAGCTTCGAGCAGGCTCTTCCGAAAATGGCTTCATCACCTCCGATAAAGTCTGCTACCAAATTCGATGATCTTGTGGATGAGTTCGCTCCGCCTAAGAAGGCTCCTCCGGGCAGATTTGCTGCGAAGCCAAAGGTCGGTCAAGCGTGCCCTTCTGGTGCTTTTACTTAATGTGGTGATAGGTGGCTCCGCCGGCCGACGACCTTCTGGACGACTTTGCTCCGCCAGCTAAAGCTCCGCCTAGTAGATTCGCGTCCAAACCACCGGCAAGTCGCATATCTCCTCTTGCCTGAAGTTACTGACTTGCAACCTCCGGCAGGCCGCGAGAGCTCTGCCTTCTTCTCCGCCAAAGGCCGCTGTGCCGGTCAAGCGCCCGACTCCCACCGCTTCCGCAGGCCCATCGAAACCTACAGTGAATGGCGGGCCATCCAAGACTCTAGCCGTTTCTCCGTCCGAGCCTGTCAAATATCGCTTCTCATCCGAGGATGCAGCTGCGAAAGCGGAAGAGCAAATTCCGGCGACATATCATGCTCAATTAGCCGACGCAGCCTGGAAAGTCAGGCTGGAAGCTGCGAAAGAGATGGTCAAATGGGTCGGGGAGGAGGATGGTGCCGAGAAAGTTGAGAGTGAGGTGATGATGCGGTTCTTGGGGAAGACACCCGGGTGGACGGAGAAGAACTTTCAAGTGAGAACCACTACTGCGCGGGGATCGCAAATGTACTGATCCGCCTGGGCTGATTAGGTCTCGGCGGAGCTATATCAAGTTATGGCGCTTATGGCCGAGAAAAGTCCCACCTTCGGAAAACCTTCGGCAGCATTGGTCATTGGTCATCTCTCAGACAAATTAGGAGATATGAAGCTGAAGAAACCGGCCGGAGATGCCCTGACCGTCTTTGCAGAGAAGACCTCGCTAGCTTTTGTCCTCGCTCAAGGTATGTCTATCCGTTTCCTGTTTGTCTGCATGGCGACTAACGTTCAATTTTTAGCGTACGACACAATGACCAAGCAGAAAGCTGTGAAGGCGCAAGCCGATGCATTAACGTGGATTAGACAGCAATTGCTCGATTTTGGAATGGCCGGTATACCGCTCAGAGATCTTGTAACCTTCATTAAAGCTGCGCTCGGGTCAGCGAATGCTGCCGTCAGGAGTAGTGCTACTGCTGTCCTGGTCACCGTCAGGATGTTTATCGGTCCAGGTGCGTTCTATCTCCGTTTGAATGGGTGATCTGACGAGTAATCTTTTCAGACGTCGCGGGTTTCTTGGAAGATTTGAATCCCCAATTGCTCACCACGATCAACTCGGAATTCGATAAGGTCGCTGGTCAGGCGCCTCCGGAACCCACAAAGACTTCAGCGGATCTGAAGGATGCCGCCCAAACGTCTGGCAAAGGAAACGGCAAAGGTGGAGATCCACTGGATGATCTGCTTCCGAGAGTGGACCTCGATAAACTGGTATCTTCAACGACTGTCATCGCGGATTCTAAGAGCGAGGCTTGGAAGACGAGGATGGAGGCGTTCAGAAGCTTGAGTTCAGTGTTAGAGGTCAAGTCGAATTCGAGGCTGAAGCCAAATATGGGTAAGATTTACTATTGGCTTGGGAGTAGGTGGATTATAATGCTGACATCCCTTGGTAGGCGAGATCGGTGGAGTTTTGAAAAAGGCAGTGGCAGACACCAATATAACGGTCAAGATGCTTGGTCTGAACATCATCTCGAAAATCGCGGCTGGAATGGGACAGGCCTTCGACAAACATACAAAGACTTTGATGACGGCCGTCTGTTCCGTCTGTGCCGATCAGAAGGCGACTACTCGATCTGCAGCACTGGCCAGCCTGTCGGCAATGGCAGACGCGGCTGGGTCCCTTGACTCAATGTTCACTGGACTCGGAGCAGCCCTCGAATCACCCAATCCTGTTTTACGGGCTTCCGTCCTCGGCTGGGTAGCGGATCGACTCAAGGAGGACCCTCCGTCTGCATCTGCAGACCTGCAGCCTCTTGCGGGACCAGTGGTCAATTGCTTAGAAGACCGGAATGGGGATGTCAGGAAGGGTGCCAGTCTACTGCTACCCTTTGTGGTGCAGAACGCTGGAGTCGATTATGTGCTGGAGCAAACGTCGAAACTGAAGCCGGCATCAAAAGCAACAATCATCCCCCTGATCAACAACGCTCGACCTGCCGCAGCCCAGGCTCCACCCAAGTCATCAGCTTCGGCTGCACCTCCTAGACCCGCCAAGGCACCCTTGCGACCCTCGGCACCTGCTAGTCCAGCCCCAGCCTCGGTTTCTGTGCCTGTGGCTACGAAGAGCTTCGGTTTACCGTCCAAATCCCTGGCTATGAAACCTCTTGCTGCTCGTCCAGCGTCCAGCCAATCCCAACCTGAAGACCGCCCAATGGGATTACCCACAAAGACCCGCCTGACCCTCCAACGACCAGCCTCGGTCGCCTCTACATACCATCCCGCTCCTTCTGCCTCCCGCTCCACTGCCAAGATACCGCCCTTCGTCACCGACACCTCGGATGCTAGACTGGCCAGGCTGAAAAAGGACTCGACCAGATGGGTGATGGATGCGTCGCCGAAACCCGATCTGTCAGAATACCTCTTGCAACAGATGGAACATCATGCTTCGCCCGAAGCGTTTGCTTTGCTGTTCAGTAAAGACCATAAGGCGGAGGAGGATTTCATGGCGGGCCTATCGGCCATCGTCGAGCTGTATGATGAAAGGGCGTCGAGCACGTTTGGACTGGCGGAAGAAGAGATCAAGGCGGTTCAAACGGCGAATTTCGATTTGGCGCTCAAGTACGCTGCGCTGAAGTTGTACCACAACAACACGCAGCTGGCCAACAAGTGTCTTGAGGTCCTCGCGCACATCGTGGATACCTTGCCGTCTCTCACAGAGAGATTCTCGGACGTCGAGGCCAAGTTGTTCGTCCCCGCCCTGATCTTCAAGGTGAGCGTTTCTAAGATCTATAAGGAGGCGAGCTCAAAGGATGTCTAGTTGGGCGATGCCAAGTTCGTGCCGAAACTCACCCCTATACTGGAAAGTCTCGACAAAATCATTGCGTCGTCCCAGCTGGTGCAGATGCTGGTCCACTATGGCTTGGAGGAGAAATCAGGGAAGACTTGCAAGAACGAATCGCTGCAACTGATCGAGAAGGCATACAAGAAGAGGGGCACGATACTGAGGACAAGTAACGACCGAGCCTTCTACGAAGCCGTCTCGAAGTGTATTTCAGATTCCGGGACGAGAAATGCCGCGTTGTCGGTGATGGCGTGAGTGATACTCTGGACTCTTGTTAGGATGGAGTGGAATACTGATCGACCGAGGTAGTCTCCTTCAACTTCAAGGAAGCTCGGCGAGTCTCGACCAGGTGGTCGACAAACTCCCGCAGGGATCGAAAGATATGCTTGCCAACAGAAGAGCCACAATGGCGACGCACAAAACCGTGGGCGTTCCACCTGTCCTTGCAAAGGCTTCAATGGACTCATTGAATTCTGCCGGCAACGGGACTCCGGTCAAGATGAGAAGGCCGCTGGGGTACAACAGTCCGGCTGTCTCGAGATTGGCGAAAGACACGGGACTCCCTTCGTCTGAGAACTCGCCTCAGCGAAGTACTCAGTCTCCATCTGGAATCGCTCGACCGAAATCGCTGATAGGGTCACCGTCGACCGCTCGGACCATCTCCACCGCGTCCGGCCAGCCGAGACCGAACAACTTGCCCCCGTCCAAACTGCAACCAACGGATCTCTTTGCCGTACCAAAGCGGACGGCAATGCAACCTCTGATGAAGAGCAATGCCGCCAACAGACCTTCCAACGGATTCGCGCCCAGTAAATGCGACGTGGTCAGTGCTGCGATCAACGATATTCGTCACGACGATCCGGTCCAGTCGATCGATGCACTGAAGCATCTGCAGATGCTGTTGAAGTCGGAGCCCGAGATGTTTATGGATAACGCGCAGACTTTGGCCGATACACTAAACGACGAGATGGAGAGGGCGTTCACGCCGCCCGAGAACCTGTTGAACGAGACGTATTTCCGGGTGGTGAAACACCTGATTCAGACCTACAACGGATTTTCATCTCATCAGGATCTGATGCGCCGGCTCAACTACGACGACCTCTACGCCCTCTTGTCGTGTTTGTCGCTGCGCTTGGTCCAGTCGGATCGGATGGGTGGCACGGTCCAGGAGCTATCCAAGTTCATCAACATGATCTTGGTCCAGGCACTATCCACCCCGGACAGGCTCTTGGTCTTCAAGGCGATGTTCAATATTCTCCTCTCCCTGACGAAGGACTTCACAAAGTCGAACGTGACGGCGGAATCGGAAGTCGCGGCCCATGCCGACCTGGTCCTAAAATGTCTGTGGAAGCGATGCAAGATTCTCAACGACGATTTCAGGAGTGGGCGACTGCGACCGGGCGCTGTGTTGAGCATCTTGGAAGACTTCATGCAGGGTGTCGGACCGGCAGAGTACAGGAGACGAGCGACAGCGGGAATCGCGCTGGGTGATATGCCGCTGAGGACGGTAAAGACGATGATTCAGAGGATACTGGGTGAGTGTCTTGCCAGGAAGAATGAGAAGTCAGCTGACCAATATCTGCTTGTCAGTCTATGCGAAGGAAACGGATCAGGAGATCTATGCGATTCTGCTCTCGGAATTCGGAGATCGGGCCGCTGAAACTATCGTATGTGTTTGATAGTGCTGGCACTCGATCCTGATGAGGAATCCCATAGGTGTACACCTACGTGTTCCGATTGGCAGGTCACGAGGCGAATCATGCTCCCGCTCCGTTAAGAACACGGACTCCGGATTCCCTCGCTGGTCATTCCCCGCCCGTAACGGCTACTGAAGAGGTTATCGAGGTCGAAGAGGTCGCTCCTCCTAAAGAACAGAGCGAAGCGGAAAGATTGGTGAGGAATCTGAGGACAGGTGATCAGCATCAGGTAGGTCTGTTGGCATGAAGTACGAGCTTGTGCTGATTCGACCGCGACAGCAACTGGATGCCCTGCACGCGTACATCACTGAACATCCAGAGAAGGAAACCGAGGTGCAAGCCGTGATCTCTGCGCAGCTGTCGCTCGCCGTCCAAACATATGTCCGACGCATGTTGGAGTCGAGGAAGAACAAGGACAATGCCTGTATGTTGATTCGCTTCCGCTTCGACAATGGGACGCGGGTGCTGACGTTGTCTCCTTAAGCACCTTCGAGGACAGAGCCACCTCCTGCATCACCTCTTCGCTCGCCCTCCCGGCACTCGACCCAAGAGAAACCCACTCCCAGACGCTCGCTTGCACCTCGCCCATCTTCTCTGGCAGTCGACAAGTCTGCCCCTGTTGACGAACAACTGGCCCACGTCAAATTGATCTTTGCGAGGGGTGCCCTCAGTGCTTCGACAAGTCAGGATGGCAACAACCCATTGACGGGTGATGATTCCGTCGACTAGAGTTGCATCACATAGCATAGAACGTTTTTTTTCAGTTAATCTTCTTGGGTCACATCTTTCTCCCTATTCCCCTTTCCCCAAACAACAAAGGCTTTTATCGATCTGCATGCATTCATACCCTCCCCGACACACGGAAGCAAATCGCCAAAAAAACACGGGTCCACCTTCGACGCGGTTGCTTTTGTTGTGATCTCGCTGTCCAACCCGCGCATATCACCATGGCCCGCATCGACAGCTCAAGTATTGACCAATCCCCGGTCAAGAACTGTACGACCATTGTTGATCAAGAAAACGGACAGTACATCCCGCTGTCAGCAATACAGACACGACCAAAATCAAACAACCTTCCCGTCCTACCCGCTACCCCGAGGACGAGGACATCGCGTGCCAGGCCTCAGCATTCTAGGTCGCCTCAGGTCGGCCAGACCTCCAAGACTGCCTCGGAATCAGAGTCAGATGACCTGAAGAGGCGTGTCGAGGGTAGGAGAGAAGTTTCGTCGGAGAGGTCTTCTCTTCAGCAGAAGAACATACCCTCCACATCAGCATCGCTGTTCCGACTATCCCCTCCGAAAGAGCCTACTGCTTCTCCAATTCGACATCTGCGTTATGTCGATCCGATCCTCTGTAGATCTCCAAGAAGGAGGAAGCGGGACACGGGAGAATCCACTCGAGATCCGTTCTTCGACCCGTCGTCGTATGTGGTCCTGCAAATACCGGACCAACTATCACGCACGGTGAATACACCGGAAGAAGGTGAAGGAAGAAGAGGTGGAAACCGGGGAGACTGCGAGGCAGCCGAAGTGACAGTAGGGGGTGACAGCGCGACCTCTTCGGAAACCTCCCCTAGTCAGTGATCGCCTCCATCGCGGTTGTTGGTACTGATGGATATACAGCATCATCGCTACCACTTTTAGATCTCACGCGGCTCCGTCGAACGCCACTCACTGCCAGACGCCGATTTACTCCTACTCCACTGAAAGGGTTGGAGAAGTTGGATCTCCAATCAATAAAAGCGCAAATGGTGCCAGCAAACGAAATATATAGCCTGCGCTTTCAAACATGCGATGGTGGCGAAAACAGTCGGGAAGATCAGGAGGAGGTCGAGCAAGAACTTGGGCTTGATTTGTGAGTGTCATTCCGCTTGGCAACGAAGCTGGCTGATCATTCCACCGCAGCGGCGCACTAAACATCTCTGAAAGTCCTGCAGTATCTCCCACTCAGACGGTCTTGTCTCCTACGATACCGATCTATGAGCTGGAAAGCTTTCGGATGACTGAAGAACTAGAGGTCGATGACGAGGTCGTCAATTTGTAAGTTGGCTCGCAAGTATAAGCTAACATCATAGTCCCCTTGTTACTGGTGCCAAGCCTTTGCCGCGTGAATCCGATTCTGGAGCTCTTCACGATGGTGACCGGAACCATGCAACCTCCTCCGCAGAAGGCGAGAGCGATGACGAATGGATTCGAAGACCCCGCGCGCTCAAGGCGAAGAAACGCATTGTCGTATCTGATTCGGAGTCGGAACCTGAAGAAGGTCATCAATATCCGGTAGACTCTGAATCAGAGACCGCTAATATTCGACATCTGCCTAGATCGCATATCGTAGATCTCACTGGGTCGGACGACGAAGACAACAGCGACGATACTTATGGCTCTCTGCGAGACTTCATCGTTGACGACGACGAAGACGACGACTACATCCTGCACTTCTCACCACCTCCGAAGCCCTCCCTCACCCTTCCCGACTTTCGCTCGCTCTGCTTAGATGATACTCCTCCTCCCACTCCAACTGGAGTCCGCGGTACAACCAGAACACCTGCTCGCCCGCAGAAGACAAAGAAACAATTGGAAGCCGAAAGGGGTGGGATCGCCCAAGATATATTCGACGAGCTGGACAGAAAAGTCTTTGATTCGAAATTGGGTGTTCAAGGCGCCGGCGCTGCGATCGAATGGAGTTCGAGACTGCTCACAACAGCGGGAACTGCCACCGAGTCTCGGTGAGTCAGCTAGATATGGCTTCACAGAACTCACGCTACGTAAAGCAAGAAACTACCAGACGGAACAACAAAGAGGGAAGCTAAGATCGTGCTGTCTATCAAGGTTCTCTCAGAAAAATGTGAGTCGGGTGTTCGAGTTGACTGCACGAGCTCACATCTTGGGATTACAGCTCAGATCCTCAACACCGTTGCCCATGAAATGTGTCATCGTGAGTCAAGGCATCTCCTTGATGCAGTCTTACTGAGCCGGGTAAACAGTCGCTTCGTGGATAATCAGTAACGAGCGGAAGAACCCACATGGAAAGGTATTCAAATCTTGGTGAGCTGCTGCACTGTCACTCATCTCCGAGTGACCGACTAACCCATTCTCCAAGGGGTCGCAGAGTAATGCGAGCTAGATCAGACATCGAGGTTACCGCAGGTCAACTTGATCGAAGAAGTAGCCGGTGCTGACGTTTTCATCAGACGAAGCATAATTACGAGATTCAGTACAAGTTCCAGTGGGAGTGCACGAACGAGGGGTGCAGGAAGATGTAAGCAATCACAAGCAGGACTATAAAAGACATGGATAGCTAATATTCTGTCTCAAGCTATCAACGTCACTCGAAATGTGAGTGTCCCATTCGTGGAGAGGCCCGATCTGATACCTCACAGCTATCGATCCGTCAAAGCAAACTTGCGGTCGATGTCGTAGTAAACTCGCACCCCTCTTCGCTACGAAAGCCAGCTCCGCCTTCCAAAGTCAGTGATGCTCATCCTTTGGAAACTTCTCCTGCTCTGCTGACTTGTGGCTTTCAGTCTATCTTAAGGAGAACATGGCACACGCAAAAATCGCTCACTCCAAAGCCCCCCATGGAGAGGTGATGAGAGCACTCTCGGAACGATGGAAAGAGGCCGGTGCTGAAGGTGATCATGCGGCATTTTGGCGAGCGAAGGCCAGGTCACAGCAGGTGTTGTAAGGGGCTGATGGTGTATCATGATGTCTATCAAGAGGAGAGGTGAAAGCTGTGGGTATTTGAGATGCATTTAGCCTTTTATTTTGCTTCTTCCCTCTGTCTACCAAACACTCCCTCCATCGGCCTGCGCCAGGGCCGCACCAAAATCTTGTAGGAGCAGATCCTGTTCGTCAAAAGGTAGAGCGTCGAGCGGGACCTCGCTCGATGGGAGCAGGAGTTGGTTGGACCTATCCCACCGGGCGGACAGGGGTTGAGAGGCGAACAGAGCGGCTGTGGGCGACAGACTCTCGCTGTATGAGCCAAAGACCACATCGGACGGCACGTCGTATCGGAGTCGGTTGTCCTCCGGGGGCTGCACGTAAAATTGGAATTGCTGGGCAGATGGAGAGAAAGGGAGAGCTTGGTCGTACGAGAAATACTCGAAGGGCGGTTGAGGGTACGAGTATTGATCAAGGGGGATTTCGTCTGTTAGTGTGTGAGTAGGTATTCTGAGGGCTAGGAGTAGAGGAGTACACACTTGAGCTATCTTGTTGGGAATATGTGTATGTCTGCTGGGGAACCGATTGAGAAGGCTGCTGGCTAATCGCGCCTAGACCCTCTTGTCCATTCTTCTGCCAGCTCACGACGTCGGAATGAGTGTAAGCCATTCCCTCGGTCGCGTGAGGATATGGCGGATGATCTGGCTCAGGCGTCTCGAAAGAGGCACTCTGTCCCCGGCGTTCACGTTCAAGGGAGTTACTTCTCGACACATCTGACCAGTTGACTGATCCGCTCTCGGAATGTCGAGCCTGCGCTCTCAGCGCCCGCAATGCGCCTTTCGAGAGAGCAACCGCTGGAGTACTTTTACGTTGACCAGCTCTGCAGAAGCTGCTCGTTAGGCGATGAAAGGGAGAGATGACCATGTCGCGACGTACCTTCCCTTCTTCACACGCCCCGAGGGCTCGGGCGTCTGCTGAGTTTGTTGCATCATCTCGCTCTCCAACGCGTCTCCGCTCTTCCCCCGGAGAAGCAATTCCGCCACTGATTGGCACTTTTCCTCCTCGGCTTCGTCTTTCCGTACTCTCCGCCGGATGACATTGGTGCGACGATACACGGGCTGTCGAGAATCAGCTGCTGGCACGACGTCAGGTCAACTGGGAAATGGTAATCACCTGATACCGATAGCCGGGATACCTTCGCTGTCAACATTGTCTTTTTGCTCCAACCACCCACTTTTTCAGATGCTCCTCCTTTTCGATCCTGGCCAGATCGTTAAAATGTGCCTTCTGATCAGGCGGGGCCTGACAGTGGGAGACGTCAATACCGACATTGGTCATGTCCAATAGTCCTATTCACCTCGGACCACATCTTCGCCGTGATGATGCTGACGTTCTGGTGGCGGACTTCCACCGACGCAGGAATCAACTTGGCATCCACGACGTATTTCCGGAAGAGAATGAAGGCGTTGCGAGGCCGGGGCACATGGTCTGGGTTTTGCTGATCACTCGCATCAGAAATCGAACTCGCACAACACAGCCCGTACCACGAACTTTTCGCGCATGGCTGATCTTCTTCTTCTCGTCCTTCTCGGCCTGAGCTTGCGGCTTCCCCTTTGTTTTTCTCGCCGTCTTCGGGACGGCGGTCTGCATCTCCTCGGCCTCATCTTCGTCTGGGAACGAAGGTCTCGACTTCGGCTGGAACACCTTTGGATCGATCGCGAGACTCGGGCGTCTAGCCTCTGACCGCGAAAAGTCCGTCTCGGAAGGCAGCGAGTCCGAGCCTGTCATGGTCGACCATCTGGATATTGCGCTGTAGCCTGACTGCTGGGAATCTATCGAGCCGACCGAAGACATTGACCGATGAGACTTGAGCGTCGTCGGCCGCAGGTGATGATACTGGGCAGAGGAAGGGGCCGTGTCTTGCTCCGGACCACTGCCACGGAGGTTGGTTATGTGCGAGTTGGGCGTGGGAGGTACAAGTTGGAAGAAATCGTCTTTGGCTCATCAGCTCGAACTGCCTCACTCATTTCCGAGGATCACCCACCTCGATGGTCCTCCAGGCCCCGCGGGCTATCCATATAGCCAGAGCCGTATCCGAGATCCCATTGACCATTCATCCTTGCGTGTTCTGCGATAGTACGATTCTACCTTTTGATGAGGATAATTGAGCAGATACGGGGGAGACAAAGGAAACACCTGGACGATCTTTATAAACCTTGCCGGCGCCGCACCTCGGTCAGCCTGCCGTGGTTTCAAGGGCCGAATCGGGATTGAAAGGATCACTCCTCGAGGAGACCGGGGACAGGTATCCTTTACTCGGTATAATATCAAAGGACCCTTTATCGGACCCAAAGCGACCTCGAACCAGATCAATCGGTAAGACTACAGGGATAAGTAGCGTTAGTAGCATGGCAATGTGAGGCGGCCGGAGGGGTCGGAGGGGTCGAGTAGGGCTGATCAGAATGGTGAGATGCCGCCTTCAAGGTTGCTGGACTTGAGTACGACCGGAAATCAGTATCGCAGTACAGCAAGAAATGCATTCGCTGACAAAGTGCCTCTCCTACTGACGGTAGCCGTACCCGCCGGAAGGGGACTGGTACGCACTCTGCTGCTGATACTGCTGATTTTGCTGTGGTTGCTGTGGTTGCGGCGGTGGTGGTGGAGGAGACTGATATCCGCCATACGGTTGCTGAGAAGGTGGCTGCTGCTGGTGTGTCGGTGGCAGATACGAAGGATACTGCGGTTGTTGGGTGGGAGGCGAAGGGTAATAGGATGATGGCTGCTGCGGCGGAGACGCGTACGATCTGTGAGCCTCGGGTGGCGCGGGATACGAGGGCTGCGGGGGAGGCGCGGAGTACGAGGGGTAGGTCTGCGGCTGCGGAGGTGGAGCTGGATATGAAGGGTTTGGGT
>JASZXS010000246.1:0-23782 GCA_035521475.1 Tremellales sp. Uapishka_1 | reverse complement strand
CCGCCCCCTCCTCCTACTCTCTCGGGCGGACCTCCGCCTCCTTGACCCCGCCGAGGACCGGGCTCGTCGGTCGACGACTCCACTCGGAGATTACGGCCATTCACGGGGACCTCTTGAAGGTTTCGAACGGCAGACAGCGCGGTGGCTTCGTCTGCAAGGAACCAAAGGGTGTTAGGAGGAATGACCAAGGACGGAACGCCAGAACGCTCACCATAGTACTGCACGAAAGCGTAACCCTTCGAGCGGCCATTCAGCGGATCGAACTTGATCCTAGATTCTGGTGAGTCACTGACGCAATAGAAGTACGTGAGGAACGACGTACTCAACGCCAGAGACAGGGCCGACTTCCGAGAATACGCTGGCGAGCTGTTCTTCCGACACATCGCTACAGTACCAAAGCGCAGCATCAGTCTGTTGTTCCCAGGCTGGGGTAGAGCATTGCAATCTCGAGACTGACTATGGGATGTTGGCAACTGCAATGGGAGGGAAAGAAGTCAGTTGTGGACCTCAAATTACTTGCAACACCAGAACCATTTACCAAACACGGTGCGGGATGCGGAACCCATGATGGATTCTTCTGCTGTGCTGATGAATGTGTACGCTGGAACGAGTCACTGATGCACGTTGTACTGTACGATGGATGCAGACGCCAGACGATGTAATAGACTGGCGAGGAGGATCAGTCAAAGGAAGAGGATTGGATGTGGCAAAGTGGTTTTCAGATTAGTGGCGTTTCCGGCGTTACGTGCCAGATGGAATCACATCGCTGCCTCAGTGATTCCAAGAGGATACAGTCTCGGGAGAGTGGTGTGCCAGCGGTGCAGATGTGGTCGCACAATCCGTCACACGATTCATTCCCAAAGGGGACCACATACATAACAATATCTGTCGGAGTCAATATTACGGAGAATCATTCAGGGACTGCATATCAAATCGATTTCTCGAGGTAATGTTCCATTCGCTCTGAGGCTTCCTCCAGTACTACGTGGCTCACGCCCGGTGTTACCGCCATACTAACTAGTACTCCTTTGCACCGCATCAATCTCGTCGTGGGTGAATCCCTCTTCGTGCCATTTGTCGGCTGCGCGGATGGTCAGTGCCAGCCCGGACAACCACGACCCGAGGCTGAACCACGGATCGATCGGGTCCCGGATGATGACATTCTGCATCTTTTCGTTCTGGCGTCCACTGTCAGAAGGCGGCGCACTCCACCGGGAGAAGCGACAGTTGACTCACGGGAATGAAATACAGGAGGAAAACGACAAAGCACCAGTAGCTGACGGCGGCGGAGAACCATATCCCGGCACTAAGATGGCGGTCTCAGCATGGGCGATACGGAAGAGGACTTGCCTGTTGCCGAGAAAGAACCCTTGGGACATGGTGGCAATCGAGACGCTGGACAGCGAACTTCAGCCCGATGACTCGCAGCGGGACAGAGTGGCACTTACAACCCCAGCGTCATGCCCAGACTGTTGGAGCTGAAGCGGGGTCCGATCAGAGTGATGCAGGGGATAGGGATGTGCATGCCGTAGTACCTGAAGAGAATCAGTGGGCCGGCGATGGGTACTGCAGCCAAACAGGCCGGACATACTTGTTGTTCGAGAGGCCGACCAGCACGACAGAGAGGCACATGCCTATCAAGTACATGTGCCAGAGAACGAACCACAGGTAGCTGTGAGTCTTGCGTCAGAGGGGCGCCTATCCTCAGTCTCAGGTCACTCGCGTCAATTCCGCTGTGGATTGACGAAATTAGACCCTGTTCTCTGCGAGTATTAAGCGGAACAACTCACTTGCCCACCAGGTACTATCGCCCGCTTGCACCACGAGCGGGATCGTCGACTCGCGATAGAACTGACAGAGCGTATCGGACGGTCCGCCGTTCGATTTCCAAGCTGCGAACGCAGAATCGTACTGCGCCCGGTAGTCATTGCTGGCTTTCACCCCTCGGGGCATATCGCTGATGAGACGCCGCGCATCAGCGGCTGAGTTGAAAAACACTATTGCGCGCTCGGCTTACTTGAGGAGGATCGCGACGTGGACTGCCATCATGGCAAGGCCGCCCAATATCGCTACCACCCGCCTGACATCAAAGTAGTACAGCAAGAGGCCGTCCTTCTTCGGACGCCATGCCTTGAGGCCTCGATACGTTTTACCTTTCTTGGGACGCCGAGCCATCATCTTGACTTCGTCTTTGGTCAGCTTGGGCCAGTGCGGTGGCTCAATGATATATCCGTGCCAGAATCTACGAGCACCATTCAATTAGCAGGTGAAAGAAGCACCACATGCGGAAACCACCCACTGTCGAGGGATCTCGCCTTGCCGATTTCGCAGCTCGTCTTGGTCGGGCTGATGAGCTTTCACTCCCGTATCCTTGATGTGCTTGTGTGCCGGATGGCCCTTTCCGATCTTGTTCAGCATGGGGTACTGGAAAAAACCACCGATCGACTATCAGCTCGGGTGGTATTCTTGCTCGATTAGGGAAGCCCGCACCTGATCGCCAATCTGAAGCTGCAGCCGCTCGGACCAGTATTGCTTCTTGTTTGGCTTCGCGCCGACGTGCGCGTGGAAGTTGTACTGCTTGTGATCGCCGTCCGGATAGTTTTCCCCTCGGAAGGGACGAACGGGGAAACGACCATTGCGGTAAGTCTCGACGATATCGCGTGTCGAGATGAATTCCAGCGAGGCGAGAAAGGAGCGGAGGATATTCCAGGCCCCCATAGCGACCACGAGCCGGAGAAACCAGTTTCGGAGTCGGATTGTCCTAGCTTCGACGTCAGAGTATTTGAAGTACATGTGGAGGACGTACGCGTGGATCCCGTAGTTCGGAGACGAGCACAGGGTCGAGACGCCGAGACTGCAAGGACAGAGTCAGGACTTGCACATGTAGGAGAAGTAAGGGGTACGTGCAATATTATGGTATTGCCTATACCTGCTCGGGAGCTGGATGTTTTGTTCATCAGGGGATGTATGTGTGCGGTGATGGTAGTGACTCACCCTTGTGGCGCAAAGCAGCCACAGCGGACGTTGGCGAGTTCGTCGATTGCGAGCATGACGCAAAGCAAGACTGCGCGGACACGTCAGAACAGCTCCGATGAGCGATCAAGCGACCTACTGATTTCGAGGTGATACATTGTGTACCAGGCTACGAGGCGATCAGCGTTGTCTACCCATTTGGCAAGAATTACATACCCAAATCCGATGATTGGCTCCACCAATTCGCGACCCCCGTCCCGGGAGAGTACGCGCAGTACTCGTCGGCTGTCAAATCGCTCGTTTCATTCGTAAAGAGCGCCTTGATCTATATTTCAATAACAGGATATCATCAGTTGTCTTTTCATGGAGCGAAGAGAACCATCACTAACCTGTGACTGGGTGAAATCGTGGACCATCATCTCGACGTGCATGATGATGATGATGGCCGCGAAGAGGACGGACCAGAGTTGTAGCTGCTGGCGGCGAAGCATGGTCCAGACCTCCCTCGACACACCATACATGTCCCACGCCCGCCCGGCCCATCCTTTCCCCATCCCTGCGGGACTGAAGATGGCGCGAGTCTCGTGCGCAGTCGCGGCATCGTAGTGCTTGTATTTCGAGTTTGGGTGCTTTGGGTCCTTGGGATCCGAGGCTGTCCTCTTTGGACGCGTGAAGCGGAGGCATCGGAACGACCAGGGAACGAAACAGAGCGTGCAGTATAGGAAGGAGAAGAGGAGCTTGAACGGGATGAGCAAGTAGTGCAGGCAGGTCGAGCTCGGTTCCCGTCGGGGCCTGCTGGAGAGGTCAGAGTGATGACGAGATAAGGCAAGGTGGAAGACGAGAAACTTCACGGGTTTCGTCGTTTCTCTGCTGCGCCGCCGGTCAGAGTACGGTCAACGGAACGAGACATCTTGTGGTCTTCCTCGCAAGGGGTTACAATTCGGTGTGATGAGTATCGTCAGTATTTGGACAGCCAACGCCGAAGAGTTGTATTGTCGTCGCAACGGAATGACGGTTGGCAGGAATGCAGTTGTAAACACGGCTTTTCATGTCCTTTGTCCTGGGACCAGACGAAATAAGGAGCTCTCTGACAAAGGACGGCTAAGGGGGGTCACAATCTAGTCGATACCGTAGATTGCCGAAGCTTGGAACCGATTTGCTGTCACTGATCAGATCAACTTGATGACTAGGCGAAACCGTCCGCCGGATAGGAGTGGGATAAAATCCATGCAATGCCTCTCAGTCCAGCGTACATACCGCTCAGCCCAGTCTCTCCCCGAACGCCCGCTTGCTCGCCGGCGCCCTCCCTTTCCTCAGCAGGACGACGAGCATGACAGTGGTGGCGGCAGATAGCGATAGCCTATCGTGGGGAGTCAGTATTGATTTGCGCCTCTCCACATGCCACTTGCCATGTGATTGCATAGGTTGCATGCTGGTTTCGAAGCTCGACATGAGGTGGTCTCCCTACGGGGACACCTTGCCCCATCAGAAGCGTAGCCCCTAGCTCTCCGCCTGTTCTGCGTCAATCACATCTCGAGAACAGCGGATAAGCAATCTCACGATCGATCGCATCCACCAACACGGGCTGGACACCCTTCTCCTCTCCCCCACACCATGCTGCCATCCCCACCACGTCCTTCCAGAACCACTGATTGCCCTCCGTATCGTTCTTGGGGGTGAACCAGCTCCCGCCATCCGACGCCTTCGTCAACATACCCTCGACAATGACCTCTTCTCCAGTCCCCTCGCCATCGATTGTCAATCCCGGAGCCGCTTCCTTCCCCTGTCGGATGGCCGTCGCTCGGGTGGTGGTGATGAATCCTCTATTGAGGAGGATGGTGGAACCTCCAGCAGTAGCACGGTTGAAAGGGAGGATAAGGTTGTAGCCCGGCACTCCAGTGTTAACCTGCGGGCCAAGGAGGATAGGAGGCCCCTGGAACTGGCCACGAAGCAATACTCGGCGGAACGCAAAGTCCGGTAACGCGGACATACTGGGGAGTAATATTAGCGCTAGCGAACGTTGCATCATGAGGTAGAGGAAGAGCGGCGACCTACTTGATATTGCCGGGAAGAATCATGGGCTCCTTTTCGAGATTTCGATCGACCTCCTCGATCAGCGCGACTTTCCACTTCAACCGCTGGATCTGCCATATTCCGAGAATTCCAGTCAAGATAGGGACGAAGATGAGGACGACTGTCGTGGCTCGGATACCGCCGGATTTTGAAGACGAGGCAGATGAGGAGGACGAGGAGGAAGCGAATCGGGATGTGGGGAACGGGGATGGTGTAGGGTGGAATGCGATAGAGTGAGAACGGACGAGGGGGCGAGTGGTCCCGCGCAGACAGCGCAGCATGCCTTGGGGGAGTACTTTTGACATTGTGGGCGGTGGTTTGGGTGATGAGCAGAGGGGTGATGATGACGAGGATCGATTAGACTTTCGGTCCACTTTTTGCTTCCGTCCGTTTGTTGTTGCCCCTCTCTCTATACAGCTGATTCATTCACGCATCAACGAGCACGACAACTCTAATGGACTGCCAACAGATTTTCCGTCGCTGACCTATGCTGGAACCGATGCCCATGGCGTCGACATCGCGACTCTCCCTCGATGCCCTCCCTCCTCTTCCAGCCTTGTTGACATGGGTCCACCGGCCTCAGGCGATTGCAAAATGCTTCATCAGCGATATCTACCGCATGGCAGCGCTCGTTCCAGAGGAGCAGCAACATCGCACCTTCACTGCACGAGGTGCGTATCATCGTTCCCCAGAAACTGGGAAAGTACTCATCTCGATCTGACCCTCTCGATAGACGTCTTCCTCCTCGACAATTTTCCTTGCAAGATAGTCGAGCTCGTAGCCTGGGTTGCAGGTGTGGATGACCGAGGCGAAAGGCTTGTTCTTACGGGTATGTGCATTATTTGTGGATTACACCTATTGGCTGAAGTTCAGAAGTCGACGACGGAGACGGAATGCATGTCCTACCCGTTACCGTCCGTCTCAAGCTTCTCGAGACGAAATCCAAGATAGCAGTGAAATCTCCTCCCAAGGCGCGGCCCACGCACTTTCTTTCGTCTTACGAACGCGAGCTGGCCAAACAGCGACAGCGACAACAGCCTGTCATCCCCATTCTGCCCCCTGAACCCACCTACGAGCGCAAGGATATCCGCGTGGGCGATACAGTGCGCATCGTCGGTAGAGTAGAGGAGTGGAGGCGGAAGGGCGGCGACTGGGTACGTGAGGTGGTGGTCGACCCATCCTCTGGGAGTGTCGGTATGTCTTATACTCGCTCGGGGGCCGTGCTGATCAGAGAGATTCATGTCCTAGTTGTCGTCGATCCGGAAGAACAGTTTCGCCATACCGCCGTCGTTTCGCAACTTCATCAGTCTCTCTACAGTCGTCCATTCGAGATACCCCTCTCGAACGTAAAGTCTTCGCAATCGCAGTCCCAAGCATCTTCGCCGGTGAAATGTCGCACGACGCAGGTCACAAACTCCATGTCGCTATCAACGACAAAGTCGTCGATGGAGCCCTCGTCCGAAGCCATCAGCGAGTACGATCGAGCCGACGACGATGAGGCCGAGGTGAGTGCTTTTCTTTCATGGAAACCGGCGGCCGCTACTCGTTATTGCTCTTTGACTCCTCATCGGGTTCTTACCTGCTTGATTCTCCTCCTTTTCCTCCCTTTCCCACTCTGCTCCGCCCATCCCAATACACCTCAATCATTTTCTCTCATATGTTCCATCCTCTTTCCCTCCAAAACATCAACCGTTGTTTGCGTGTAATCGCTTGACTGACAACCGTCGTTCAGCTCCGCGACCCCTCCCTCCTCCGCTCGTCGCAGCTCACGATCCGTACCTTCCGCCTTTACCTTCTCGACTTCATGACGCGCGAGACTACCAAAGCGCTCCTCCACCTCGCACAGTCGGGTCCCACGGCCATCGACCAAGCCCTCGGTTCCGTGTTTCCCGAATTTGCGTCCAGCTCGCAGGATCGTTCTCCCCTTACCCCGCCTACGAAAGCGCGCCCTTTTACCGACAGCGGCATCTTCTTCCCGAGCTCGAAAGACAATCTCCCGTCTTGCCCCTCGCCTTCTTCCTCCTCAAAGCCATCTCTCGCCCTCCAACCGTTCACTTTGCCGGCACTCCTGCTCGTCCCGCACCTACATCGCCTCGGCACCCTGATTGTCTCTCTCGAAGTCCGCAAAGACGAGAAACGCCGTCGGAAGCGGATCCGCGAGGGTGCGCCCCGCGTCCGCGATCTCGCCGTCGAGGCGGAGCGCCGTGCGGGGGGATACAAGCTCGGTCCCGAGGCGACTGAGCACAAGATCCGGCAGCTGGTCCAGTGGACGATCCGCGAGGTCGCGCAGGAGGGCGGGGTCGTCGAATCCAAGGGCGAGGGCGGGGACGGGTACTTGCCCGTCAGCCCGCCTCTGCTGTTCCCGCTCGTGCGGAAACTCATTCGAGGGGAGGAAGAGCTGAGACGAAAGATGTTCATGCCGAAGGGGGATAGGAGGCGTGGGAACGGCGTGACGGTGCTGGAGCTTGCGGAGGCGATGAAGCGGTGGGGGAAGGACGGGCGGTGGGAACGGATTGGAGAATGGAGCGTCGAGGAGGCGGTGGAGTTTGGGCTTGAAAGGGGATTGCTGAGCAGGATCGGGACGGGCTACGGCGTCTGCTGAGGAGACTTGGAAAGACTTGAGCAAGCATGAAGATCTCCAGCTTCGGCTGGCTTCATTAAATTCGTTGTACACTATCTCTATGCATCTGCAGAGGGGGCTCTGCTTTTTATTAAACAAGGCACTAATGATAAAACGGATCAGACTGCATTTTACCGTGCCGCCTCCGTGAGCGCACCGACCGCCGCGGCCTTTGTCCAGCTTCTCACACAGATCCCGCACCCACACTCGATCCCAGCCATGGTCTCTATCCTGGACGAGCTCTCCGTCTTGACGCGATGCCTGAGCACCTTTTTGGCCTTAGAAATCCACCCTCAATCAGCATTCCGTCCGTTCTCTCGCTTCTCGGGGGGACTCACCAGCATCCGCATCTCGGCCCACATTGCCTTTTCCTCCCTCCCCACACCGATCTCGGAGGTGCCGGACCACAAGATGCATGCGGCGATCCAGTCTATTCCCCAGACAACGTCACCCTTGCCTTCTCGCTTGAGAAAGACCGTGAGCCACGCGATCGCCGTCGTCGAGGGCAGCTGGCGCATGCCGACGATGCGGTACAGCTCCGCCAGGACCTGCCGGAGGTCCGACGTGTCCGGCCAGGGCGAGAAGAGGAGGGTCTCGATAGACTCGTACGACCTTCCCAGGGCGCCAGGCGGATGGGATCGAGCAGACGTTGTCTTCGCTAGGGCCCTTCCTTCTAGCTTGAGCTCGGCATCGAACACTTTCTGGAGCTCCCGAGCCACCTGCTCGTCATTCAATGAGTCGGAAAGAGAAACTTCAGCTTTGCCATCGACCTTAGGGCTATCGATGTCGAGCTCGCCCATCACTCTGGTCTTCCCCTTGTAGTTAGTAGGCGGCGTGGCGGGCCCGACCTTCTCGTCGTCTGAGCTGATACCGAAAGCATCAAAGTAGCCTTGCTCGAGAGGTGGGAGCGGGCGAGATGGAGATGACTGTCGACTGGACCCGCCGGTGAGGAGCGAGAGGGGAGCGACCGCGGTATTGATGTCGAAAGACGAAAGCTGGATGAAACGAGATTGCAGGAGCGGCCTCGGTCGTTGCTTGCGATGATTTTCGAGGACGACAGTGATGTCAGCCTGGTCCTCGGTCGGGGGGAGATCCGCTGCCGAGATTCGCGGCGATGAGGGACCGGCGGTGGCGAGACTCGGTGAGATTCGGGTGGCTGGCAGGTGGTCAGGCCGGGAATGAGATGAGGGCGGGGACGACATACGCTTCGGAAGGGTCCACCCGGTCCAGCTTTGTCGCTTAAGTGAACCCAGGAGATTTCCCGCTAGGAATTTGGTAGGTGATTTCCGAGTAGGATAAGGGTCGCCGTTGCTGTTTGAGGACAGTATGCTGCTCTCGAGGGAAGAGGGTGGGGACGGCGACTCTATAGCGATGAGTTTTGGCGTTTCGCGAGTCTCGGGCGGAGAGGTCTCGTTGTAATGTTTCTCTTGCTGATGAGGCGGATGAGAGGGGACGCTAGGCGTAGAGCTGGCATGGGATTCGCTGGTCGGATGGTCGTTTATACCTGCAGCTTGGAGGGCAGCTCGGAGTTCAGCCTTGATTCCGTCGGGGATCAGGGGTGAGCTAGGGCGAGGGAGAGGAGTGACGGTGCGGGACGAGGCGACCGACGACATGGTACTGCGCGTCGAGGTGGCGATGAGCGATGAGCAGAAAGAAGGGGGGATCATCGAGTCAGTCATTGGGAGTCGGGACGCCGGAAGAAAAGCTGTACTCACGCCAGGAGGGAGAAGAGGTATCAAGAACAAGTAAGTGGTAAGGTTGACTGTAAAAGATGAGCAGATGAGAAGAAGAGAAGAGGGAAAGAGGGAAAGAAGAGCTCGAAATAAGGAGGGCGGAGTGGCATGTGGCGGGCGACCGGGTGCGAGGGGTCTTGAATGAAGGTGGAGATTCAGTGGGAACCAGTGCGGAGGAGAGGAATGCACCCTCTTGCCCGCCGGCTTATGTTTCACTTCTCCATCTTCTTCACTGCTCCGGGGCAAGAGGCTGGAAACTGCGGCGGCCCCTCTTCCAAGAGCAGGGAGGGCGGAGGAAAGGAGAAGGGGAAAGGAATGGTGGCTTGGAGGGACAGAGGACCCCGTGTGACTCCTCAAAGCAGCCTTCCGTCTGCAGCCATCATGACTCTGAGATGTGTCTGACAGCATCAAGAAATACGATGCATGCCGTTGGAGGTGGCTCCGCGACTCAACCGTTGAAAGAGCTGTCGTGGCTTTGGGTTGGAGGTGGACTAGTCGGTTACTCTCTACCCACCCATGCGATAGGCCTGTTTTTTCTCGCGCCTAACCAGAGGTGGAGGTGTCCAGGCCAGCTGATGACCTCTGTAACCTTGGATCCCTCTTCTACTTCCATCTCTCTTGCATTCCACCATCATGAGCGGTATCGGAAACGCGAGTGCAGATAATACTCCAGCACCAGACTATTCGACTCTCCTCGCCACCCTCAAATCACCCAAATGGACCCAAGCGCAGGAATCCGTAGGTCCCCTTCTTCGCACTTTTGGTGAACCGCACTTGACAATCTTTAGACCCTTCTTGAACCCTACACCTACCTCTCCTCCCACTCTGGTAAAGAGATTCGCACGCACCTCATCGACGCCTTCAATCTCTGGCTCTCGGTCCCGGAAGACGCTCTCGAGATCATCCGCCATGTGGTCCGCATGCTGCACAACGCGAGTCTGCTGTGAGCTGACTTCCCTTAGTCTCGGGATCCTCAGCTGATAGCACTAGAATGGACGATGTGGAGGATGATTCTGAGCTGCGTCGCGGACTCCCGGTCGCTCACAAGATCTACGGGATACCGCAAACGATCAATACGGCAAACTACGTCTACTTTCAGGCGTTCCAGGAACTGCTCAAGCTGGACCCGAAGAAAGACAAGGGCAAGGGGAAGGAGGTGGATCTCGTAGCGTCCGTCACTGGTGAGCTGCCAGGTCCTTCAGCTGGAAATGTCCGCTCATTCCAACAGAGGAACTGCTCAATCTACACCGGGGACAAGGGCTGGACCTGTTTTGGAGAGACAGTCTGACTTGCCCAACGGAGGAGGAGTATGTTCACATGGTCTTAGGAAGTGAATAGTATTCCTCGCGAGTACGCCTAGTAGATCCACTGACCAACTTAGAAACCGGTGGCCTATTCAGAATAGCGGTCAAGTTGATGATGGCGAAATCAAACTCGGACCAGTGAGTTGACAATCTTTCGTACTAGGCAGCAGCTGACGTACTGTCTCGTAGCGATTACGTCCCTCTCGTGAATCTCATCTCGGTGTACTTCCAAATTCGAGACGATTACATGAACCTTCAATCTACCGAGGTACGCCATGTCAATCTCTCAACCGCCCAGGTCTTAAGCTGACCTTTCCATTATTCGCGCAGTACGCCGAGAATAAGGGGTACTGCGAAGACCTGACGGAGGGGAAGTTCTCTTTCCCGGTCGTGCATGGTGTCCGCGCGGATCCCACAAATCGCCAAATACTCAGTAAGTCTCATTTCTTTCATTCTTCGAAAGGACCAGTGCTGATGAGATCGTTAGATGTCTTGCAGAAACGCACAAACTCTGCGGCGCTCAAGGCGCACACGGTTGGATATCTCCGCCATACGACAAAGTCGTTCGACTATACGCGCACTGTGCTGGAGCAGCTCAAAAAGCAGATTGATGAAGAGGTCCAGAGGTTGGGAGGGAATACGGTGTTGGAAAGGGTTTTGGAGAAACTGGGGCTGCCCGAAGGGAATGAAACAAAGGATGCATAGGCCAGGTGCCGTGTCGTGACTGATAGTGGGGAAGGCCGAGCTAATGGTGCTTCCAAGCCCAGCCGACCGTGCTGTGCGAGCAGCGTTGTGTTGGTGTCGACAGACCCTGGCAACCACTGATTTATTGACTGACTTCTCGCCGACACCCCTTTTCTCGGGTAGTTATCGGAGGGTTGATGGAGAGGAAGGGTGTGTGTGGATGGTCCGTGGCACAGCTTGTTGCAGATAGCGAAGCCGTTACACATGATCTACCCTCGTCACCATCTACCATCAGCGATGGATCACTACGCCTCGCTGGTTGAAGCCGGCTTGGATTCGAAGCATGCGGCCGTGCTGCTCGTCGTCCTCTCAGACTTCTGCTTTGTCACCATGGACGGCGTGATCCAGGGCCTACAGTCTGGCTACGGCTTGGGTCCGGAAGAGATCCTTCTCTTCCGGATGGTAGGTCCTTTCCAACTTTTCCTGGGGAGTCAGCTGGATATGATTTCCCGTACAGGTGTTTACCAGTACATTGTGTCTGCTCTGGGTGCGCCATAGCGATCCTCCAGGATTCGCTGTGCTCTTCACGGCTGACAAGTGGCTCGTCTGGGTCCGCGGCACCGTCAATTCGCTGGGGATCTACACCGTGTACCTCGCACTCCAGTACATTGCCCTCTCGGAAGCGGTCGCGATCTTTCATCTTCGCCCGTTCCCCGTCGCCTTCCTCTGCTTCGTCTTTCTTGGCGAGCGTTTTACTCGGATCCAGCTCTTTGCATCTGGTATGGAAGACGATACATCCCGAAGCTGGCTTACTGATCTTGACGAACAACCAGTACTCTCATTCGGAGCCGTCGTGCTGATCTTTCCGCCGGAATGGCTGTTTGGGCGTGTGGCCGAGAGGGATACGGGGAGACTCGTTATGGGTGTCTGTGCGGCGTTTGCAAGTATGCTCGTCACGACGCTGGACTGTGAGTACATCTCTCGAAGGGGGAGGATAACGCAGGACTGATGGGGGATGCAGTCCTTCTGGTGCGAAAAATCGGAGACGCGGTCGGGGTCGCGCAGCATCTCTCGGTATCTGCTGTCGCGGCTGTCGTGGTATCGGTTATGTATGTCCGCCCACTGTGGCCGCAATCTTTGGACCCCCACTGAAACATCTCGTGCAGGGCTATGGTAGTCACCGGTACGGCACCGACGGTGCATGCGCAGCCGAAGGCTTGGGTGTTGATGAGCGTCATAACCGTGAGTCTGCGGGGCTCGCGCTACCCAGTGCAGTTCTGATAACGGGACAGGTGTCGGGTTTTGTAGCGCAATTAGGATGGATCAGCGCGCTGAAACGGGTCTCTGGAGGTACAGTCGCCGTACTCGGGTACCTACAGGTACGCCCCAGCTACATTGGTATTCCCACGTGCTCATGAGCGCAGGTGCCGTTCGCCATCGCCGTTCAAGTGATCTTCACCACGACCGTACCGGACTGGAAGGCGGTCTTGGGCATGACGGTGATCATTGCTTCAGGAATTTGGGCTGCAGTACGTCTCAGTCTCCGATTCATGGGTGCTGACGATGCTGCAGACCGCTGGTGTACCCAAGACCGAATCGGTCGAGCAGGGTGGCGAGAATGGGGAGCATTCCCCTTGTTGTTGAATGTCAATGGGGACGGGAGGAACGGGGAGAATGACGATATGGCTTCTGCCGAGTAGTCAATGTCTCTGATAGCGCCAAGCTAGTGTGCCCGTAGTCCAGACGACGGTAGTATGCGAGTAGCTTGCTTCTGAAGTGTCCGCTCTTCGCTTGTCGGAGAAATCGGGGGCCACGGATTGTGTGTGCACACATGAAGTTTTGCATCTTTCTTATTCGAGCTCCAGTGGCCCGACATGGTGCTCAGTCGTTATTCCAAGACTCGCAGCGTACTTGCATTCATCCAACCTCACCCAGACGTTCACAGAATGGATCGACATTGGGCGCTCGTCGAGCGATGCCTCGACTACAAGCACACTGCCGTCATAGCCGCCACGATCTCCAACTTATGCTTCGTAACCATGGACGGGGTCTGTCAAGAGTTGCAGACGATGCACGGCCTCACGGCCGAGGAGGTTCTCTTTCTCCGCATGGTGAGCAAGCCTTCTGTTCTCGAGCGAGCTACTGGAACTCCCAATGAGCAGGTATTCACCAGTATCGTCTGTCTTGTATGGCTGTACTCCACGGACAGAGCTGGCCTTGCCGAACTCTTTACCGCCAAGAGCCAGCTGCTGTGGATCCGCGGCACCACCGGGTGCACGGGCACCTACCTGATGTACGCGTCGCTACCATATATCGCCCTGTCCGAAGCAATCACCATCCTGCATCTCCGACCTTTCCTCATCGCCTTTCTGTGCTTCGCCTTCCTAAGGGAAGTGTTTACCTGGATACAGTTTTTGGCATGTGGTCAGTCGTCTGGATGCCTAGTTCAGAGAAGAGTCCGCGTTGACGTATAGCTCGAGACAGTCTTTTCGATCAGCGCGGTATTTCTGATCTTCCCGCCCGAATGGCTGTTTGGAAATGTGGAAGAGAGCCATCCAGGCCACTTCCTCATGGGGATAGTGATAGTGGTCAGTGCCGTCGTCATATCTTCTTTCGACAGTGAGTGAGACGTCAGCAGGAGACAAAGGCGTATTGAGGTATCTCGAGCAGTCCTTCTCGTGAGGAAGATAGGCAACGCCATCGGTCCCGTACATCATCTCGCAGTATTCTCACTGGCTGCGCTTGTGGTGACACCAACGCAGGTCCCATCTCTTGTCAAACCATACCGTACACCGGCTGAATGCGACCAATCCCAGGGCGATGCTCATTACACGAAACCCACAAACGATCCATGCCTCGCCGGGAGCGTGGGTATTGGTGGCTGCGGTGACGGCGAGTCAGGGTCAGTGTGCTGTATACATCTGACTGTACCGTAGATCACGGGCCTGCTGGGTCAATTGGCACAGGTTGCAGCCTTGCAGAAGATCTCAGGGGGACATTTCGCGGTCTTGGGCTATCTCCAAGTACGTCCCCTCCCTAGTATTACAAACATTACGCTGACCACGCGCACAGGTCCCATTTGCCATCATGTTCCAGGTCGTCTTCACTACCACAATCCCCCAGTGGTCAGCGGTGGTTGGGATGACGGTGATCATCCTGTCTGGAATATGGGCTGCGGTAGGTTCCGGTTTGTGCGTTCGTTTCTTTGGATCGGACTGACGATTCACAGACCGCCGGTGTGTCTGAGCAGGAGAAGATTGACAGCAGGGTCCTCGAAAACGACAGGGAACTTGGGATGACCCTGTTGGCTAATTCTGAGGTTGACAGCGAAGCGGAAGACAGAGTGAGAGGTGTTGCAACAACATTGGCGGAGGGAGAGGCGAAATAGGCTGTGGACACAGTTGCCAGAAGGGAAGGCGACGTTTCGGCGAGCTGATCCCGAACAGTAGATTAGACCTCGCTAGAAAGATAAAGAGCGTACAGCTTGGTCAGGACAGAGACGCTCAAGTGATCCGGTTACAATATCATCGCCGCCACTTGCGCGTTCTTTGCCCTCGGTACAGTATCTTACATATCGAGTTGCACATCAAAATAGGAAACTCCGCATATCGTACCTCTGGCTCCAACTGGTCTCGCCTTGCCAAGCGGGAAAATGAGGGTGCAGGGACTGCGCGTGTGTGTGTGTTTATAGGTGATAGCTTCTCATGACTATGACGTCTCGTACCACTCGCAAAAATAAGTATAAAAACACTTCACCGGGCCGACGTTTCCCAGCATACACCTTCTGCTTGACTTTTACCCGGGATGGAGCTCGTCGACCGTTACCTAGACTACAAGCACGCCCCTACAGTGCTCGTTATCCTGTCGGATGCGTGCTTTGTCACGATGGATGGGACGTGCCAGCAGCTGCAGATAACGTACGGTCTTACCGCCGAAGAGATAGTCTTCCTCAGAATGGTGAGTGAGTGTTCATTTTCTGTGTTGGCCGCGAAACTGAGAGTACACCAACCAGGGACTCACCTGTCCCCTGTGTTTCTTGTGGCTGTACTACACCGATCGTACTAGCCTTGCCCCACTCTTCACGACCCAGAATACTCTCGTATGGGTTCGCGGGGTGCTCTACTTGACAATGCTCTATCTGGTGTATGTGTCAATGCGATACCTCGCACTCTCTGAGACTATCACCATCTATCACCTGCGGCCTTTCCCCATCGCTTTCTTGTGCTTTGTGTTCCTCGGCGAAATCTTCACCTGGATCCAGGTCTGGGCATGCGGTACGTCTCCCTTCGTTTCGGATGCTGGGATGAGGACGGGGGCTCACGTTTGAGATAGTCTTCTCAATTGGGGCGGTCTTGCTCATCTTTCCGCCGGAATGGCTGTTTGGCCAGGTCTATCAACAGGATACAGGAACTCTAATCTTGGGAATCTCAACGGTCACCGTGGCCATGATTCTATCATCCTTCGAGGGTAAGGGTGGCCATGAAAAGAAACGGCTTGATGCTGAGATCAGGATCAGTCCTTCTCGTGCGGAAAATTGGGAGATCTATTGGGGTCGTCCAATACCTCTTTGTGTTTACGCTGGTCTCGATAATCATCAGTCCAATGCGAGCTCGGTCTCTCGGAGGGAAACGATATGTCGGCTGACCACCCACATTTCTCAGGGCGATGGTTGCAATGCGCACCCCTCCGACCATCCACGCTCAGCCGGCGGCGTGGATTCTGTTGGCCGCGGTCACAGTATGTGATTATCAGATCGGCTTGTGGATCAACGCTGACCTACGCACAGCTGTCGGGAATGATCGCACAATTGGCGAATGTGGCTGCTCTACAACGGTTGTCCGGCGGACGAGTGGCCGTCCTAGGTTATCTGCAGGTATGACAGAAATTGTTGACCCTCTCTGTTCTCGACCGATTGGCATACAGGTCTCGTTTTCCATCATATTCCAAGTCATTATAACCACCACGATGCCCGACTGGAAGGCCTTGGTCGGGATGACGGTGATCATCCTGTCGGGGATTTGGGCTGCGGTGAGTGTATACGACCTCGCTGCCTTTCTGGTATCACCTTGACGTCTAAGCAGTCGTGCGGAGTCGCTGAGAAGGAGAAGATCAAGAGCGAGGGCGAGGAAGAGGAAATGAGAATGGGCCTGTTGTCCCATGTGGAAGGCATAGGAAGCGCTGAGGATGGATCTGGATCGGTTCCGACGGCGTCAACCGAAAGGAAATGAAGTAGGCTTCGGACGTAGACCGGTAGAACCCTCGGTATCAGGAGACTATTGTAGAGATCGGGATAATCCACTGTAAAGAACGTAAGATGCGAGCACGTTCGATTCACAGCAACGGGGGTAATAGGAGGGCCCTTCCCGGGACAGGAACGCCACTTGCCACAGAGGCCTCCCACGTTACGTCACCGGTCGATCCCTTCTCCTCTTGGCTCTTGGTTTCTCCCTTGTACAGCATCCTCCACCTCGCATACCAAACTCGCCTCTCCGCCCACGATGCCGTCTAGCTACGATGCCCCAGAGGAGGAAATCATCACCCCGGCGCAGTTCAAGGAGAGCATGAAACTCGTCCGACTGCAGATTGCTGTCCCTATCTCGGGTAGGTGGCCGTCGCTCCCTACTAGTAATGGGCACTAACCGGTCGCGCAGTACTCATCTCCATGGGTGCTAACCTCGTCTGTGCACTGGCGATCAAGCCGGGACTGGGTGAGTTGTTGGCTAATGATTCTGTAGGATTGTCAAAAGAAAGGAGATCTGATTTAAGAACAGGTGGGATATCGGCCTTGTATCCAACCTTGTTGACGCCAAACACACTGATGGTGGGCCTGTACTGGGCCTGCCTTTACTCCGTTCAAGGTATGTCTCGGGTTGGAACAATCGAGATTAGGAACTGACGCTATTCCGTATGCCAGTCGGTTTCTGCTTGACGCTGCTGCTTGTGCGAAAAGAGGAAACCAAGGAAACCCTCGTCAACGGCGTCGGGCTCAGATTCGCTATTGCCAACTGGTTGATGGCCGGATGGGCGGTCGCATGGGTACGTGGTATGGCGACCTCGGTCAACGGCCACGGCTGATGATCCGCAGACCCTGCAACTCTTCGTGGTGGCCGAGATTATCATTCTCCTCAATGTCATCAACGTGTGAGTGCTATCCGCCGCGTGCGGAGACGGTCTACTGATAGCACCGTAGTTTGTCTATCCACTTGACCCTGTTGCCCTACCCGCCAACCTTCCACCGACCCATGGACGCCATCTTCATCCACGCACCCATGACAATGCTCCTCGCGATTCTCTTCGAGCTGGACTGGATGCATAACGGATTTATCGCGCTTGGATGGGTCATTCGAGACGAGTCAAAGTGGTCCACATGGACATGGCCGGCGGTCGCTGCTGTCGCGGGCACAAACGTGATTACTGCTCTCTGGGCGGGATTCCGACGACAGTAGTGGGTCCATGTTCCTCTGATCATTTCCTCGTTGCTCACAGCTGTCAATAGCATCTTGACCGTCGCTTCCGTTTATCTCCTGTTTGCGCTTCTCTTGTCGTCGCCGAGAACTACGCCTACGCTCCCGACGACGGCTCTGCCCAAACCTACCGCACTCTTGGTCACGCTGGTCATCTGTCTGGTCCTCCACCCGGCCACGCTGTTGGCCGGTGTCGCATGGCAGAGAACAAGAGAAAGAGAGGGACGAATCAGGTTGGAAGACGAGGTCCGGGAAGCCGAGGAGAACGAGCGATTGGCTGAGGTTGAGGCAGCAAGGGCTTAAGAATGGTGGAAGTGTGTGGGAGCTATAATCATACGTTACTATGTGTCGGGGACAGGTGTACCTAGACATGATGTTTCTCATGTCAGCTCTACAGCTACTGTAGCATGGCCATTCTTTCCCCCGTCCCCTGTCACGTTACGTAATCATAATCATTCTGGCTTTGGTTTGCCACCGTCCCGCGACGCGACTGATCATTAATTGATCACTCATTTCCACAGTGTCCTGTATTACACAACTGATCAATAGCATACCATACCCACAGTATGGGCATCTCGGGGCTACTCCCTGCCCTCAAGGATATCACCGTCAATGGCAACATAGCTGACTTCAAGGGAAAGACGTGCGTCCTATTCATTTTTCAGTGGTACTGTCGACGCTGACTTGGACTCTTCGCGATAGACTCGCAGTAGATGTACGTATCGGCCTCTGTATTTCCGTGCGTGACATGTTACTGATATACCGAACGATCAGGCCTATGTATGGCTGCACAAAGGCGCGTTTGGCTGCGCCGAGGATATAGTCAAGGGGAAAAAGACGACAAGGTAATTTCTCCTACTACCTTGTTGATCAAAGAATGCGAACCACGCTTAACCCGCGCCAGATTCGTCGACTATGCGATGCATCGCGTCCGAATGTTGCGGCATTTTGGCATCACCCCCTATATTGTATTTGACGGTGGGCCGTTGCCTGCAAAGAAAGGGACGGAGGTGTCTCGAGCAGCGTGAGTCGAGCGAAGTTACCGGTATCATCCGCAAGCGACTAAATCACAAGATGACTAGTTCTCGAGCCGAGTATCTTGAGAGAGCGCGAGCATATGAGGGACAGGGACGCGGCAAGGAGGCCCGGGATTGCTACACCAAATGCCTGGACATCACGCCCGAGATGGCGTACCAGTTGATCAAGGTGAGCAGCCTTTATCCATTGATTGTTGCTTGACTACGCATTGCTGAAAGAGACCTCCGTTACAGGCACTACGCGCCGAGAACGTTCAGTACGTGGTCGCGCCGTATGAGGCGGACGCGCAGTTGTGTTTCTTGGAACGAGAGGGGTTCGTCGATGGCATCATCACGGAAGACTCGGATCTGCTGGTATTCGGGTGTCGGAAGGTGGGTCAATATTTCTCGGATAGTAGGGTCTCCGAGGCTCGCGCTGACAGTCTCGAACCAAAGGTCATCTTTAAGATGGACGGGAACGGCGATTGCGGCTGGATCGACAGGGCGGATCTCGCGAAGATCAGAGACTTCTCGATGGAAGGCTGGACGGATACCCAATTTCGCCGCATGGCCGTAAGTGCCTTCTATCCTGCGATATGTGTGGTTGTTGACATGAGCATAGATGCTGTCGGGCTGCGACTACCTCGACTCGATCCCGGGAATAGGATTGAAGACCGCTCATCGCCTCTTGCGCCGCTTCAAAACCGTGGAAAAGGTGAGCTGCAAAAATGAAGACATGATAGCTAGATAGTCTAAAAGGTTTACTAGGCACTTCAATCAATCCGGCTTGAGGGCGCTCTCGCCATTCCACCGAACTATATTCGGGATTTCGCTCAAGCGGAACTTGCCTTTCTTCATCAGAGAGTCTTCGATCCCGAAACGAAGAGGATGACGCCATTGAACGATTTCCCGGAAGGAGGACTGAAAGAGCAAGATGAGAAATGGATCGGACTGTGAGTGTGACGTCTCTATCAACCTGTCTGTCGCTAATACCGGGGTCGTCCAGTGACTTGTCCCAGGACATCGCCATCGGCATATCCCAGGGTGACCTTCATCCGGAAACACACGAAAGGATTGAGGACTTGTGGCCAGATTACCAGCCTGTCGCGAGGGGTTCCCTCGTTTCGAAGGTGAGCCTGAGAATGGTTTGCAGAAGGGTTCCTGACATGATCCCTTTAGACTGTACTTGGCGAAAGCACCCGTACAAATTCTGGTCCCCTGGATGCGTTCTTTACCCGTATGTCAACGATGACGCCTGCGCGCCTTCGGCTGATAAGTGCTAGGATCGAAACGGCCTCGAGTCAAGGCGATTCTTCCCACCCCAGTTGGTGTGATCGGATCTGGACCCACACGACTTTCCGATCTTGCGAAAGAGCAGACCACCAACGAGAACGAGGTCTCGCCGGTGGCTCTACAACCACGCACCAGCAAATTCTTTGCGGAAAAACCCTGTCGCCGCCTCGCCGAAACGAAAACGGAAGTGCTGGAGCTTACGTGGGAGGAAAGCGAAACTACAGATGACAGTCTGATGCTCGACGACGGGATGGAAACGGAACCTGGTACGTCGAGTGCTCGATTCTCGTCCTTGAGCGACATGATCCAGTCTCCGCCACAATTCGCGTCTTCCTGTCCCGATTTGGGTGAAGATCCCCAGCTTTCCTCGCCTCCTCGAACAGGAGTATCGAGTCCAGCATTCTCAACCCCTTCGAACGTCAGCATCTCCCCTCAAAGAGGCACCACGTTCTCGCCCGAGCCGTCGTCTCCTTCTAAAGCGCCCACGCAGGCAATGGACGTTCTCGTGCCGCAATCGTCCGTCCTTGACCTCGAAACACAGACGCCGACGAGGAAAGATTCTCGCCCTTTTTCTCGCTTGACGTCGGTTCTCGTTCCCGGCACTTCCCCTTTTATCACTGCAAGAACAGAGGCAAAAGGTACTGTTCGCCGCGACTACACATCGAGCGACAGTGTCAGCGAGGAAGAGGTTGTCACTCCATCGATTGAGGCTGTGGGGAAGAGGAAGCTTGAAGTGGAGGATGAGGAAGACGACAGCAGGAGAGAGGAAAAGGCAAAAGCAATCAGCCGAGGCTGGAGGGCAAAGTATCAGTTCAAATCGAATGGATTCATGGTGAGATGAGCTCAACGTGTATGCAAGATAGTCATGCTGATGGTTTGCTTCAGTCGCCTATGCCATCAATGAGGAAAACCCAGCCGAAAAATGTTCACAAAACCGTCGAGCGTCCCAAAGTGCTCAGCGCGAGAGCGGCCAACATCCCGGTCGTCGTCGAAACGCCCAAAGCTCGAATGGAAGAGAAAGTAGCGAAGAAGACGCGGGACACGGAACGACCATCGTCGTCGTCGTCATTGGAAAAGTTTAGATTCAAGGGAAAGGTCAAGCTGGATCCGAAGGAGAGATTGTGAATTGCCCCAAGATCGTTTTTGCATATCATCCTGTATTTGATGTTGAGCATACAAATCATGTACAGAGCATGCATTCTTTCAGTTCTTGCTCGACTCGAAGGCGTGGTAGATTGCCTTTTCGATGACCTTTTTAGCATCCTTGATGTTTGGCCCATTGCCAGGTAGCATCTGGGTCGTGAAGACGCACTGGCGACAGAGAAATCAGACAGAGGCGTTGGGGGACGGCCGAGCGAAGCAGTTGACTTACAGCGACGCCATACTTCGGATCGATCCAGTACTCTGTACCGGCCGCTCCGCCCCAACCGACACTACCTCCGTGTCTGCCCCACCCTTCGCGTTGCCGGCCGTCCGAGGGGAGATAGATACACATGCCGGTCGACCAGTCGACCTCGTCCCGGGTGACCCGCCACTCGCCCGTGACGGCAATGTACCCGTTGAACATCTCGCACATGGCGTCCTTGGCCGAGTCTGGGAGCGTGCGGTGGAAGAGGGAGGCGACGGAGGCGTCCGACAGGATCTTGGTGGGCACGACGATGGACGGGTCGTTAAGCGAGAGATAGTGCGCGAGGAGGTACTGCAGGAGCGTGACGTAGTCGGTCGTATTGGAGAAGATCCCGCCTCCGGCGACGGGGTACTCGATGTCTTTCTCTCTGGCGATGGTTGATCAGCCTCTGGCACGTGGTTGCGGTGAAAGGAGGTGCTGGCATACTTTCGCGGAAGCGTGAGGAGCGGGAGCTGGTCCGTCAGTGTCTGCCATTCGACCGCGCCCGAGTCGGAGATCTCGCCCCATCGGAGCGGCATCACGCGGGCTGCAACGGCGGGGTTGTCTGGGTAGAAGGTCGTGCTGCCCATCTTGAGCGGACGGCAGACGTTTTCCTGTAGGTAGGATTCGGTCGACTGGTGCACGAGCTCGGGGAGGATGAGGCCGAGCCATCTGGGGGAGGTGGTAGGTCAGCGACGGGATCCGTGGAGGAGGAGAACAAGAGGAAGGACGTACTCGGCCGAGTTACCGTATTCGTACTGGGTACCGGGCTCGTAGACTATCGGCGTGTGGATCAGGTTTTCCTGGTCGTCGTTTCAGCATCGGGCATGGTTCATGGTATTTGGTACTTGGTATACGGAGGCGGGGGACAGGTCACTCACCACCTTGCACGAATTGACGAACCCCTTGCCCTTTTGCGTGACCGTCTTCCACTCCATGACCTTTTCCTGAAACTCGGCGCCAAAGCCACTGGTCTGATTCAGCATCATTCCGAGCGTGATTTTCGTCGAGTTGGCCTCAAAGATCGGTTTGCCCTCGGCGTCGAGTCCCTTGTAAATCTGCCTGGACGCCTCCTTTAGCGGCGGATAGAGGTCCGATATCGGCGTGTCGAACGCGACGACGCCCTTGTCGATCAGCGACAGATAGCCTACACAGGGGAGGGGGTTTATCAGCTGGGCATCAATGGACAATAAGGGTACATCTACACACAGACTGCCGTCAGGAGCTTGGTGGTGGACGCAAACCACAGGACATCGTCCGCCGATGCTTTCTGAGCCGTGGCGCTCGTGTCAAGGACATCAAACTGCCCACTCGAGGCCTGATAAATGATACCGTCCGTAGTCGCGATGGACACATGGCACCCCGGCAGAGAGGTGGCCAGCTCGTCGAGAGTAGCCTGGAGCCCTGCTTTCGCGGAAAGGGTGAGTGTGGGAGCCATCGTGAGGTAAGTCTTGAATGGATAGCTGACAGAAGATGGAGATGGACGTCCCCATCTGCCCCCATATCGTATGGCGTGACTGTGCCTATCTATCGCCGGTCAATCGTCGGCCAAATGATACAGGGCTCCGGAACGACTAGCCGGTAAAGCACGGCAAAGCGATGTCGACAGCAAATCATTAGCTATCTTATCAGTCAATGTCGGCGCTTCCTGATCAGATCAACTGCCCTACATCCCAGCACACAAGGAGCCTCTAGTGAGAGGTACACAGAAGTGTCGAAGAGCCAACTGCGTCTTTAGCAACGTCAATCCCTTCGAACCGTCCAGTCAAGAAGTCCCGGTCGGCTTCGGAATGGTTGGCTGGCGAATATCCGAGAATCACCCGCGTACATCGAAGGGCAAGGGTCCCGGGCCAGTAACTAAAGCGGGTCCCTTCCGGCCGTCCAGAGGAGTTGCTCCAGCCTGCCCACCCCGAATTCGACTTGTTCATCCGCGTGTATCCATCTCTCGGTGGAAGACATATGATTCCATTCGCCTTGGCTGGTCGTACTATTGCAAGGGAAAGAGGCTGGACTAAGGATCAACGCCGAGATTTCATACACTGGAGCTCGAAGGAATAGGTCGGCTTGATTGTCGGCTTCCACTCGGTTGCTACCTGCAGGTGTACCGCGCAATTGTCATGACATTGCAAAGGGAGACTAGTAAAAGCACATGAAGCTTGGTGTACTTTCAAGCACGGCGGCCTAGATGTGGTGTACGTGAATACCTCGCCTATCTCTCCTGAACCCCCTTCACCC
>JASZXS010000245.1:0-23961 GCA_035521475.1 Tremellales sp. Uapishka_1 | reverse complement strand
GGGTGGGGCTTGCGCGAGGACGGGGACATTGTGAGAGTGGGTGTGGGCTGGGTGGTGCTGTGGATGGTGCTCGAGGTGTTGTTGCTGTGTCCCAATCGTTAATTAAGAATCAAGGAGGGTCGCGCCAAAAACGCGTGGAGCGTGGGGGTGGATGACGCGTTGGAACACTAGGTTAAAGAGTGACACAGGGGAAATGTTTCAGATTCCATTCTCGGGACGGAATGCGGGAAGGGAGGGAAGCGGTCGTCTATCGGTAAGGCCGCAAACAGCGATAGAGGAGCTGGATGGATGGATGGGGGGGAAGCGATGCGGCCATGCAATAGTGTTGTGGTACTGGGTCGTGCAGCCGAGGCGGAAGCTGGACGATTCTGTCATCGTAGGCGGATGGGGGCTATTCTTGGCCGAAGGGTCGAGCGCAACGCTTGATGCGGATCTGGTACGATGTCATGGATGCGGATAAACGGTTGATCCTCGCGCTTGCGAGGAGAATGTCGGGGTTCCTGATACTGTCATATGAGCACTTGAGATCGTCTCTCCAGAGGGAGACAATGGGAGCCGCGATTTCGCAGGGCTTTCCTGCAGTGGACGGGCGCCGGGATGCAGATATAGTGCTCCCTCAGATCATTGCACGCATGGCTTTCGTGGGCGACTGACATATTGGGTGACCACTTCACCCTTGCACTGTAACGACTGCAGCAGACCTCTCGCGGAGCTGCAGATGTGATTGATCTCTCAAGGAGGGCTCAAAAGTCCCGCCAAAGTACCAAAATACCCGCATCTCAGATACTTTGCTTCCTTTTCTCCAGATTAATCCGAGAATGTTGTCCACGGTGGGTCTACCATGAAAATTACCGAGACACCTCCATCCACCTCACCTCACCATGTCTCGCCTACCACGGATCCTTCAATGGCGGAGCATGCACACTGGGACCCGCCAGATACCGCACCCGGCCACGCCGTCCACCTCCCCCTCCGCGCACGGTCATGAGCCCTCGACCTCGACCTCGACCTCGACCTCCTCCGACTCCGCCTTGACCCACCTCCCGTCCTCCTCTTTCCCCCACCCAGATATCCATGCCACATCCACCTCTTCCTCCCGGACCCCCCAATTCACTCCCAAGGCCCGCCTGATCCCGCACCGACCGGCCCGCACGACGCCCGTCGCTCTCGCTTCCGGGTTCCCGGAACCCCCCTCGTTCCCGCCATCGAAGGAGTACCTCGAGGCGATCCAGCTGCAAAGGGACAACATCCTACACGAGGTCGAGGGTGCCAAGTCGCCCAAACCGCATCCGCTCTGGCAGTTCTTCCACGTCCCCTCGATCGCCCAGATCGCGCTCGACGAAAAGAGCGCGTCGCGGCCCAACGAGGGGAGTCTCGAGGTCACGGATCCGGCAGAGAACAACTTGTACTCGGGTAGGTGGGAGGCTCGTTATAAACGAGCGGGGGCAGCCAACTGACGAAGAAATGGACAACAGGACGATCGTGGTCGGCAGCGGAACTGCGAACCAAGTCGTTCGCAGACCTGCATACGCTGTGGTATGTGCTGTTGAAGGAGCGCAATGTCCTCGCGACGCAGAGAGAGGAGCGGCGCAGACTCGGGATTCGAGCAGAGAACTCGGGTGAACTAATCACGAAACGAGCTTTCAGAGTAAGTGCCCAGCTGTAGACTTGTACAGGTCGACCCTGTGTCTCCATGCCGGACCCCGTTTCGGAGCTGCTGCTGATCACCTTCTCCGCTCGTAGTGTCGAAAATCCATGGCGCGAATCAAGTACGTGCTGAACGAACGACGACTCGGCCTGGTCGCCGCGACCACCCCGCATCTCACCTCCGCCCAGCCATTTGTCCCGTTCTCGGGGGAGATGTCGTCCTCGGACCCGTTCGCGGCGGTCGATGCGGTACGAGGAAACGTCGTCGTACCCGATATCTATGCGGTCGAGTCTGAGGCGGCGGTGGCTGACGAGGAGGTGGCCAAGGAAGAGGTCGAGTCGAGGGACGAAGGGTTCGGAGGGGGCAAAGAGGCCGAGCAGTTTGTGGACGACGTCACGGTCACGCCCGAGGGCAGGGTGGAGAAGGTGTAGAATGAGCCATGCACAGTTGTCGTTTGCACCTCCTAGCAGTGCCCTACCCATTAGATGTCGTGCACATTCTACGAGAGGAGTACATGCAGCATACTTTGGGACGAACAGGTCAGATGACGAAAACCCCTCTAAGCAGCCCGCCTGCCCAACTTTCTCATGATTGCCTTACCCCTTCGATGGTATGCATACGCTTAGGGAGATAGGTAACACTACCACATTGCTCTGAATTAAGCAGGGTTGAGACTGTTCCGGACGCGGCGGATTCAGGTGCATTGCATTGTGGCTCGATCGCTCGGATCGTCATTGGCAGTCGAATTGACAAAGCAACCCCCCATGGACAAAAACGACCTCTGGATCCCCGTCCGCATCCCACATCCTCCATGTCCATGGGACACACCGACGACACGGGCGACATCTCACTCTCCTCCCCGTCGTTCAGCGCTGCAGACTCAGTCTTCAACTCGCGAACACCTCGGTCCACCCCGCAATCCTTCGCCTCGCGCTTCAACGTCATCTCGCTCGACGACGACGACGACGACGACGATGACACGGACTATGCGGAGGGCACCCCGGTCTCGGGGCCGAGTCGGCCGGTTCTGCCCTCATCCCTCGCAATGAGCATGCGACTGCCGTCGGTCGACCTGTCGTCCCCCTCGACCCCGTTCTCGCTCTCGTCTCCCAAGCTCAACCTCCCCCAGAACCATGCCAAGCGACGCGCAGCCCCATCGCCGCTTCTCGACGAGGAAACGTCGCGCAACATGTCGCGGTGGGTCAAAGAGATCGTCGTATGCAACTTTGATCTCGAGCGGGGGCCGGTGGTCGAGCGCCGCGCCGCCGGCAGGCGCTGGGGCGTTGGCGAGAAGGAGAACGTGTGAGTCCAGTCGTCCTGCATAGGATAAGGATCTCTGCTGACGTATGATATGCCACAGCGCGTTCTCGAGCTTCCCCGACACGTCCCTCTTTGCCGAAGGGTCGATCCTGTTCTCGTTCAAGATCCGGCACATACCCCCAGACCCGGCCTCGCTCTCGCTCCCGGAACCCCCCTCCCCGATGCCAGACCGTCTGGTCCCTTCCACCGAGGACGGCTTACTCGGCGGTCCGAAACGCCAGAGTTCGGGCGAGAAGGCGGAGGAGTACCGGAGATGGGACGAGAGGGGGAGGGAGTGGTTGTACGGCTTTGTGTGGTTCGAGCAGAGGCGCGATACCGGTATCAAGCGGGGCTACATGCAGGTCAGTGGGCTGTGGATCCGGAAGAGGGTGAAATAGGGCACTGATGTTGCACCCTGCTTTTCCAGAAATCGCTCGTCATCCTCACCCACCTCCCGTTCCCTACCCTGTTTTCAAATGTCCTTTCCAAGGTCGCACCGGCATTCTTCGAACATGGGTATTCCGCCTTGGAGACCGCCTGTCATTCCATCGCATCATGGTGTGTCCTTCCCGAGTGACAACTCAGTTCACCCCACCCAGGACTCACTTAATCTATCAGGCCGGACCCCACACCGGACACCCTCCTCGACCTCCCATTCATGTGCGACCTCATCCACGTCAAACTGCCCGACACGACAGAAGCCCCGCAGATCGGCAAAGCATTCTCCACCCCAGATCCCCAGCACTCGATACCAGTCTGCATCTAACCCATCCATGTACGGATCATCCCACTGACACCCACTGCAGTTGCTCGCGTCCTTACCCCATGCCACCCCGTTGAGGGCATTCGCTACCTTCCTGCCGTCCCTCTGGTCCCTCTGGGAATGCCTCATACTGGCGGAACCGATACTCGTTATCGCGCCCGATCCGAAGACGTGCTCGGACATCGTGTGGTGGCTAAGAGATTTGTTTCGACCGGTAAGTCCGGGTCCGCGCTGTGGTCGCTTCGAGATGCGGTCATCGCAGCTGCCCTCTTTCGCGCCCTGCTCTGCGTCTCAGCTCGTTCTCGCTCCTGTTTCGCTTTGAGACACCTCAGTACCGGCTGCTATTTGTCTCCCACCGTACTGATGTATCGCAGATCCCTCCAGCAGGCGATTTCCGCCCATACCTGCACATTCACGACCTCGATTTCCCCCTTTTGGTCAACTCGAACAAGCCGCAGGCGGGTCTCGTAGTGGGCGTCACTGTAGGCTCCTGAAGTTTTCTCGTTGACGGCATGGCTGATCTCAACCAGAACCCGTTCTTCCGCAATGCTGCGGCACATTGGCCGAATGTTATTTCCATTCCTTCGGAACGTCCGAAACGAAATACATCGACGACGTCGTCAAGCAGACCCGAGCAGCCGGAAGGCTTCATCAGTCGTCGACACCGGAGTATCCAGAAAGACCGTGTTCTGCTCAAGCGACTGGAAGCGCTTGTTGCCGAGGGGAAGCTAGACGGTCAGTTGAGGAGTACGGTATGTACCAGAGCAGATGACTGATGCACACGGCAGATCCAGCGGGTAACGAGGCTCTTCGCACGCATTTCCAGCAATTGACGGAACGTTTCCTCGTCCCCCTGAACCGCTACTTCCAGACCTTGATTCCCTTGCAATCCTCCCCGAATCCAGCCGCAACGCCCATTATCATGCCCTCGCCCTCGCCCTCGCCTATCCGCCCCTTCTCCCTCCCGACCTTTCTCTCGCATCTTCGCACGCACGGCCCGAACCCGCTCAATTTCAAGGCAAAGGGCCTGTCGACGAAATCTAGGGTGGAATCGGATTTCTACGCGGCCTTTTGCATGGGCGGGTGCTTTGCCGGCTGGCTGAGCGGGCGAGTAGATTCGCTCGGGCTGGCAGTGGAGCGAGCGCAGTCTGCGACGTCGATGACGCTCGCGGTGCCGATCGGTGCCGGTGGGACGACTGGGACTAGCGATATCAGCGCTACAGGTCTTGGTATCGGGTTGGGAATCATGGAGATGGCTCCGCGGCAGAGCCAGAGCAGCGAGGAGGAAGACTCGTCGGCGTCTCGTGCGTCGGACGAGAAGCACAGCGATAGGGGACAGGCCGGTCGCGGGGCTGATCAACATGGGCGGTGGACGAGCGAAGCCGGTGTCAAGGTGCCTCACGTCTAGGCGGCCGGCGGGCTTTTCGCCAGGGAGGTTCCGAGGCCAGCACTGAATGTAGCATGACAGTTGTACTACATCCCATATCCGATACATGGCACGAATCATGCATTCTTCCCCCGGCATCGCAGCTCAATCATTCAGCGCCCGCATGATGCTCTTCCGCTCGTCTCGCTCCCTCCTCTCCTTGACCTTCCATTTGACCTTGGCCTTCTTGCCCAGCTCGCCCGCGGGTCCGGCCTTGACCCCGCGCTGCTGCCGCTGCGCCCGCTGGATCTCCTCGATCGTATGCGTGACCTTTTTTTCGTTTCTGCGCGCACGGCCGTGGCCCAGCCCGAGCCGATCGATCTTGAGCACTGTCGCAATGGGCGCCGTGCGGCCCGGACCACCGGGGTGTGGCGGGGGTTCATCTCCTTCTTCGTCCTCGTCTCGGTCTTGGTCTTTTGGGGAGAGCTGGTTCCCCTCGTCGTCAACCTCGATCACCCCGCTCTCCAGCTCCGCCACTTTGCCCTTTCTCCTCCGTTCGTTCGCGTCTTCTATACCCCTTCCCCTCCGTTCGTTCGTATCCTGCTCCACCCACCCGTCGGGTCGACCGAGACCGCCCCCCTCCCACCCCAAGCGGTCGCGCAGCAGCGCATAGCCCTTGTTCTCGGGTCCGAGGACGTACTGTGCCGGTCGAGCAGGCTGCGGCTGCAGATGCAGAGGCGTGAGGTTCAAGAGGTTTGATATTGGAAGGGGTTTGGCGGGCGCGTGTTTGGCCGAGAATGAGGAAGTGTCGGAGCGCGAAGAGAGGGCACGGCGGATGAACCATTCGGATTTGGGGACCTGGAGTCTCTTCGGTATGGGTTGCGGTGGAGGTCGGAGCGAAGGCCCTGGGCGGGAGAGAGGGTCGTCGTCGCCATCGCTGTCGAGCGAGAGATCGATGACCTCCGAAGAGGATGGACGGGACGGTCCGGCGATGCTAGAAGGGCCAGGTGTCAGGAGTGGGGTGTGCGTCCGGCTCGCAAGGGTCGTATACCACTCGGACACCTCGACGCCGTCGGCCCTTTCCCCCTGCCCCTCTTGCGCCAATCGCGCCTCCAAGCCCGCCACATCGACCTCGTACCCCTGTGCACCCGTCCGGCCGAGCTCGTCGTAGGTCAACTGCGAGGGCACGAATACGGGGACGTTCGAGAGTCGCGCGGGGTTGACGAGCCATGCCGCGTCGGTGGGCCGAGAAGCGTATTTCGGGAGTCTGGGTATAGGGGCCGGGGCCGACTTGATATGGGCGACGGGGGGGAAGCCGAGGCCCGCCATGGCGGATCAGATGAGGGAGAGACAGTCAAAGATGTAGCCCATAAAGTGGGTGGCAAATCTCCGCTTCGAGGGGCCAAGTCGTGACGTGGAACAAAGGGGCTTGCGATGCCATGACCCCTCTGCATGCAATGTTGCCTAGCGCCTCCTTCATTTTCGTCCATCCACTTCGAAGGATCAGATAGACCCCACTGCCCTGGCCCACGCGTGGATGCTCCGCCTTCACACACATACGCGCTTCGCGTAGGCGGTGCGGGGACACTCTGGCTGGCGCTCGCTGTGGGATCCCGGTATGGGGAACCTGCTTTCCTCCCTCTCCGCCTTATTTTGCAACCGCAGAGGCAATCCCGAGCTCGCGCTCCACACGACCGACATCTCACACCCCTATCCACTCGCCCCGCGCGCTACGCCCACCTCCTCCCGGCGCTCCGAGATGGCAGAACGCGATCGGAACCGTTTGAGGAAGGTCCATAAAGTCGAGGGCGGTTGGGAGTTCTGGCGCGAGGGGGACTGGGATGGGTTCAGAGGGGAAGACGGCCGCGAGGAGCGTCGATGAGGATCCCGAGGGGGCGATGTATTGTTCTCGGTGAGCTGTCGTGAGCTGTGATGTTCAGAGGTTTTGCAACACAGACGCCAGCAGCTCATTCTTGCCGTAGACGTGGACGAATGGAATAACGACTTAACGCACTCTCTCTCTCGTCGGATCGGTGGATCCATGTCTTGATTTGTGTGATAGATACATAAGGTATAACACGCTCTCTCCCGGAAATATATATAGCATACCACATAATGTACAACCTTGCGCACTGGCTCCTCCATCGACGCTACTCAATGACCATGCGATGAGGACTGAGCGGCGCATCGATATCCGGCCGCACCTTCTCTTGCACCCTCGAGTTCTGGGGGAGCGCCCACAAGCTCGTCTTATTTTCCGGGTTTTCTGCATTGCCATCAGCTCGCTGATACCTTCTCAACGATCTGAAAGCTCACGGTGCGTCTGTATCAGCCCGCGGTCAAAGTTGGACATGCAGATGCAGCCGTAAATGAAGGTGATCATCTGGACGTGTGAGCTGGTCGGTCTGCTACAAATAGGAGTACGATCAGCTCACCAGAATCAGAATGGAAAACACGGCTGGGTCAATTGTCAGCTACGGGATGACAGTGACGATCTAGAGATAGTGGCTCACAAAAGACCGCCATGGTGATTCGGGTGTTGACGTAGAGGTATGCCGTGCGAGGGAGCCACATCGAGGCGAGTTTGTATCTGTGCGAAGGACTCATGAGATTCTGTAAACCAGATCCGCTCGAATGAACGGCACTCACATGAAGTACACCATGCCTGCAACCATGAGGAATAGACATCCTCCCATTATGCTGGTCGAGGTGAGCTATACTTCATCTGCAAGGAAGGGGTCCAACAGCTCACGCTTTGTTTTCAGTGCGCAAGGCCCAACCGCATGCTAGCATGCAAATAGCTACGAGGGGTAGGGCAATAATGGTAATGATGCTGTTCTCATTTCGCAGTTCGTGAGAAAGCGCAAGGCAGCGAAGTGAAGAAGGTACTGACAATTCCGCCCGGTTCCGCGAGGAAGAGGTGACAAGGATGAGGTACTGATCATCCGGGCTGTCAGCGGCGGTGGCGATCGTCTCACACCGAGCGTGTAGCTTACGGCAATGCAGAAAGCCAAGGCGAAAAAGAGCAAGAGCTTTAGCAGCGATATCAGCACTTGATAATCCCGGTGCATGCCTGCAAACCTGTCAGCTGTCTTCCGCGCTGCTGGGTACGAAGCAGTTAGCTCACGTTTCATTTCCGGACTCGCGCCAACGAGATGAAAGATGGCCCAGCCAAACTCGACATACAGCGCTCGGACGAGGTACGCCATAGCGAGCGTGGAAACGCCAATGATGATCGGAGTCACGATGAGTAGTTTCTCCACGAGTGAGTACAGGGATCCAGGGCCAATACAGCTCTACCCGAGGATCAGAATGGAAGTGTAGAATGGACAAGATGGGACCCACCCAGTATTCCGTATTGGGGACGATACAGAGTCCCGAGGTGGACTCGTTTTGCAGGGCGTCTTTCGTTTGAGGTATCTGCAAGATCGAGTACGCCAGAATGCATATGTTAAAGACCAAGTGGAGGACGAGCTGGAAGGATGGCGTAAGCTCCAGTTGGTGCGAGGGCGCGGGGGCAAGTTCGAAAGGGGAACAACTTGCCTGGATGATATTTCGCGCGCGCAGCGCGTCAAACACGAACAGCAGGGAGAATATCCTGTTGGGCCAGAAGTCAGCCTCCTGCATTGGTGCTGATCCGACACCCGAGTACCCACTGCGCCAAGATGAAGATCGCCAGGTACACCGGGACTGTCCTCAGCTGAGCTGTCTGTTGCGGGACATTTGCCTGGAAATTTCAGCTCTGGCAACTCGTTAAGCATATGAACCCCATTCACCTCGATCAGGGAGAATACGGAAAACACAATGGCCGTTACTATGAGCGCCTGAAAACACGCTGTGGAAGTACAATCAATGGCGCGTTTCGTGATGCCGCCCATCTGGACGCACCGACGCCCATATATGTTCTTTCTCTGGTCGACGCGAGCGACCAGTAGGAGCGAGACCTGTACGGCTCTACCTGTGACTCCATCGTCTTTGCTTGTGAGTAAGAGTAAGAGTGTGACATGGATGGCGTCCTTGTGTGAACAGCATCCCACTGCAAGAGGGGACAAGAAACAGAAGCACCGTGCGGAAAGGCGGTGAAACACAGCAGTCGAGTGAGGCACCGGAATAATAATGATGCCACAAACAGAATGAAGCCCACGTCAGTGAAGGGGTGGGGTTGATATGGATAACACCGTCAGAATCGTCCCCTTCGGCCTTCGGGTGGGGTCCACGCTCTCGTCCTCTTTCATCGCAACAACAGAGAGAGCATCGATCACTCAAGCACTGCTCGCTCAAAGCACTCTCCCTCGGCGCAAGAGGGGCTGATAGCATCGCCCCCGGTCAAAGACAACCGTTGTCAAACGCTCCTTTGGTCCGAGACAGAGCGGATCACCGCTTCTCCCCGTTATCGCAAAACCCCGCCGGGTCTACCTCTGACGCCGTGTAGCTGACTGATCATCCAACATGTCGATGAATCACCACATCCCCAAGAAGATCTCGTTCAAACCCAAGAAGCACCATGGGTTCCAGGCCTTCCTGTTCTTGATGGGATGTCTGTTACCGCCCATCGGTGAGTGGGATGGCCCTTACTTTGAATGTGGGATCAAGCGGGAGATGAGGCGGGGGAGCAGTGGCTCGAGATGTGGACGATATAGAGGAGGTATCTGTCGGGAGATATCCCATATCCCGTCAAGCAGGTCCAGGAAATACTGGTGCAGAAATAGCTGAGCTCGAAGCCAAGTCTCATGTTGCACCGCTCTCGATCTCCTTTGTGCTTGTTGTCGGATGATCGGTTTACTGATACATCGCAGCCGTCGCCTTCAGATTCGGCATCGGAACGGACTTCTTCATTAATACCTTCCTGTGCATATGTGGATGTAGGTCATCATTACTGCGTATTCAGAACTGCGCTAATCAGCTTGGGGCCGCGCAGACTTCCCTTGCCATTTCCACAAGTGAGCCTCGGTCCCTGTTAGCGACGCAATAGAGGGAGAACTCACGCACTGCAGCTTCTACATCCAGAACATAAGGAACAAGTGAGTTCTCCCCGTCATATCCGAGGCAACACCGCTTACAACCTGTAGTTCCAACAAGGCTCGAACGCCTAAATGGGCTTCGCGATACGGGCTTGTCGATCAGGCTGATGCCGAGAGAAAGGCCAAGAAGTCCCAGTGGGCCAAGCGATACGACGAGCGAAACTCGCATTCTACTCACGCTGGTGCAGCGCTGGAAGAGGGCGAGGAAGGAGAAAACTATGAACCCATTGCCGATGTCGATGTCTCTCGACAGAGGAACGAGGGTCTGTGGGTCGCAGCCGACGACGAGGAGTACTACAATGAGGGTGAGTGTCGCGGCCGTCAGATCACAGTCGCTGATGTGCCGGCAGACGAGGCGCCAAACCAAAAGAAATGGCATTACCCTGCCAACTTCGAAGGTGCCGTTGGAGACGGGCGATCCAAGCGAAAGGGTAACGATGCGAACGGCGATCGATGGGAGCGAACGGTACGCTCTGTTGACACAGGGGTCCATCATCGAGACTGACCATTGCACGCAGCGTCAAGCACAAGCCGGTCGACCGAAAGCCAACTCCGTTTCGTCGGGACGAGGCTACCCGCCGTCAGCATCGTCCGATAACGACGTCCCTGAATGGGGCAGAGATTACGGGTCCAAGAAAAAGTCGAGCAAAAAGAACAAGGCCTCGCCACAAGCCGACTATGGATTCCAGCGAGACGAGGGTTGGGGCAATGGCAATGACCGCGCGAACGCGAATGGGAACGGATACGGGAACGCGAATGGTAATGGGTACGAGAACGGGAATGGATATGGGAACGGGGGTGCTGCGGCGGGTGCGGGTGCGGCCAGAAAAGTCCAGAACGGAGAGCCTAACTGGGATCACGAGTTCTAGTGGGAGCGGGGTGAAGGACGAGGCGCAGGACAGGAGTGAGAGGGGGATGGAAACTGGCTAAATATCTGGACCCATGTCTGGATTTTCTCCTTTGCGAATGAATCTGAATCGTGGAGAAATAGTTCGTATAGGTTGTACTGGGATGCATCGTCGACGCAAGGCAGGTGCTTACATGTAGGCACAGATCATATGGAAACGACAGGTGCGCGTATGCAGTCAATGGTGAGTATTGAGCGGTCGGGATTAACCGGATTACCCATTGCATCCAAATCCATTCGAGGTTGTTGGTCGGTCTCATTGATTCCTCTACCGCCCGTCACCTTCTGCTCTTGCTTGTTCACTACCCTGCCTGTCTCGATATACCTCAACCTGCAAGGACGGCTCCTTTGGGCGCGGTTCTCGTCGCTGCCCCGCTAAGAGTCGAACGGTACGTCCGGTAACGAAGGTCCAGCCTCACCTCGCCTCAACAACGGTCCCATCTCCCGCTGTTCCTTGCTTCCTTCCGTCCTCTCGCTTCAAGTATCGGCTCGCCAGTGAAACCAGGAAGGAACGACACGTCCTGCTCTCCTTATCGCCACAGCGCTCGGGGCAAACCCTCTCAATCCCCCTCCTCCCTTCTTGAACCTTCCCATCTCCGAACTACAACCTCCGTCCATTCCACTCCTACAATGGCTTCCCAATCGGCACCGCAGACGCCCTCGCCACCCAGAGCGCAGAGGGCCGTCCTCCCGCGATCCCAGCACCCGCGCCCGAACCCCATCTCGCAATCCTCCCCAGCGCTCTCCTCGCTTCCCGGACGATCCTCGCCTGCCCCGGCGCCTCCGCCGGCGCACCGCCCGACCGTGCCCCACTTCCACTCGAACCCTATCCCCGTGACCGCCTCTTCCTCCTCGGGATCCTCGCAGCCCCTCGCGACGCCCCTCACGGGCCTGCTCCCCAAGTCCCGCACGCAGCCCTCGACGGCGAGCTCGACGACCTCGGTGAACGGCCTACTGGCGCTCTCGATGGCCAACTCGACGCCGCAGACGGGCGCAAGCCGCATGGCGCTCGCTGCGAAGCGTGGGCAGGAGAGAGGACGAGCCGACGCTGTCGACGGACTGCCAGGGCGCGACATGTTCAAGAAGGAGGAGGAGGATCATCCGCTCTCCGATAAAAGTCTCGCGGCGAGGTAGGTTCCCCCTACTCCCCGCTTTGTGAGCCGCTCGGCATGACTGACGAGCCCGCTCACAGGGGGTACCAAACCGTCCATACCATGGGCCACCTCTTCCATCTCCCATCACGGTGGTCCCTCCTCCGACCGCTGGGCCAGGGCGCGTACGGGCTCGTCATTTCCGTACAGGACTCGCTCTCGGGGGAACCGGTCGCGGTGAAACTCATCACAAGGGTATTCGACAAAGTCATCCTGGCTCGCAGAGCGTTGAGGGAGATCACGCTGTTGAGGCATTTCGGCGGGCACGAGAACCTTACGGGGTGAGTGGGGGGATGGCAGGAGAGGATCAGGCTGACGATGAGACTATGTAGGCTGATAGATCTGGATCATGTCTGGCCGGGGTATCATGAGATGTGAGCGCTAGCCGAACTTTTGCATGTGAGGCTCAGCTGATGAGACCGCTCAGATATCTCTACATGGAGGTGAGACTTGAGCGAGTCATCGTGGTTCGCAAACTAATGGGGTGAATTCGACTTTCGTTGTTCAGCCAATGGAAGGTGAGAAGATACGGATGGAGGTTCATCATGGTACGCACGTAGCTGATGTGCTTCCCAGCCGACTTGCATCAAATCGTCCGCTCAGGCCAACCGCTAAGCAACGCCCACATTCAGTTCTTCCTCTATCAGCTGCTTCGGGGGATGAAAGTCAGTCGCCCTCAATTCTTCTACTGCTCCGCCTGCAACACGCTGACTTGCTTGCCGATACAGTATATCCACTCGGCCAACGTCATACATCGTGACCTGAAGCCAGGGAATCTGTTGGTCAATTCGGATTGCGAGTTGAAGATCTGCGATTTCGGCCTCGCGAGAGGCTATCGGCCAGTCACCGGAGAAGAGGACCAGAATGAAGAGATGAAGTTGACGGAATGTGAGCTGGTAGAAGCGCGCATGCGAACTGAAAGCTCATGTCCGTCAGACGTCGCGACGAGGTGGTATCGCGCACCAGAGGTCATGCTGTCAAATAGGAGATATACCTCTGCTAGTGAGACTCGTTCACATAGACTTCTCGTGTGGGACTGACGAGCCATCAACAGTCGACGTGTGGTCGATAGGGTGTATCCTCGCTGAATTGCTGGCCCTGATACCGATTTTCAAGGGCAAAGAGTGGGTAGAGCCAACAAGGGCGGAGCGCTGATCCGGATATCAGTTATGTGGATCAGCTGAACCTCATATTGGAAGTGTTGGGCACACCGGATAACGAGACTCTGATGCGAGTGGGCAGCGAGAAGGTGAGTACCTCAGCCAAGATGAGCTTCTTGTGACCAAAGACTGATTGTTTTCAGGCGTGTGCGTACTTAAATACGCTGCCGCATCACGAACCCATCGACCTCGGCATACACATCCCCAACGCTGACCCGGAAGGTATGTCGAGTGGTTGAAAAAAGCAACTGATCAAGACACAGCGATCGACCTGCTCTCGAAACTGCTCATCTTTGATCCCTCGCAACGGATGACGGTGGTCGACGCCCTTTCCCATCCGTATGTCTCGGCGTACCACGACGAATCGGACGAACCCTCGTGTCCCGAGCTCTTTGAGAAGTGGGAAGAGGTTGAATCTCTATCGACAATAGAGGAGCTGCGCGAAGCCGTCACACGCGAGATTGAAGAGTTCCGCGCAGAGGTCCGAACGGTGGAAGAGGAGGCAGATAAGGAGGAAGAGGAAGAGACGATCGATGACCGCGATGTCGAATCCCTGTGGCATTCAAAGAAATTGTCGGCCTCACCCCACCCCGATGGTGATACCTCTTCCTCCGCTCCAGCAGACTTTTCCGTCTCGCCCCGTACTTCGCACATGGCGACCGTGCCCGCGCCTCCGCGCAAAGAAAAGGATTCCGCACCCACGACTCCAATGGAAGACCGTGCGAGCCGCCGCTCGTCCGCGTACATGCACCGCCGGCCGACCTCCTTCTTCTCCTCGCCAATGGGGATCGGGATGACGCCGCTTCCGTCCAAAGACGCGAACGCGCCGCACGAGCCGATGCTGCGCTCGCGCTCGCGCGCACCGAGCGCGACCGGCATGGAGTTTGCCACCACGCTCAGGCCGCTCTTGCGCCAGCTCTCGACGGTCGGGTTCGAGAACAAGTTGGGGGACACGGATCTGGGGCTTGGGCTCGGCGGCGATCGGGACGAGCCGCCCATGACGGTCTCGCCGAGCGATGCGCCGCCTTCCGAGGTGAGTAGTTCTCTCTTGGCTTCAGATCTTGGAGAAGCGGTACTGATGAGTGAGGACGAGCAGAACCCCAAGATCTTCGAAAAGAGGTAGTGCCTAGACTTGTCCCCCAGAGCTCGCAGTTCGTGTCTATACTCCACCACATTGTCGTACTGCCCATTCCATCCATCCACCGTATCATTAGCTGCATAGATTGATGCATTCTTGCCCCCTTCGGAACGACCGGAGTGAATGAAAGTAAATGACATTCGAGATTCTTCTCCTAGGGTTATCAGGAAAACTAAAAATGGGGAACGAGGGGAAGAGCAAGACTGCTTGCTGAGGTTGGTTTCTTACGGGGAAAACGGAAAGGAAGGTGGACAGTGTCTGCGACAGCGAGAAAGGAAAAAAGACAAAACTTATACTAACAACTCCCTGCTTTCCCATAGACGGACCTACACTACTAAGCTTCTGCTTCGATCTTGTCCCCGTTGGTCCCAGCCTCTGCCGCTACCTCCTCCGCTACCGCTGCGTCCGGCTTGAACTCTGCATCATCGTCGTCCGCCTTGGATCCGGCCTCAGCCTCGGGCTCGACCGCCTTGGCGGGCTCGACGTCGTCCTTCTTTTCACTCTCGACGGCGGCAGGTTCTTCGGCGGATGCGCTCGCAGCTTCCTTTTCCTCGTCCTTTGTGCCGTTGGTCGTGGCGCCCGTCTCATTGGACGCGATGAAGGATGTCCACTGAAAATTGACGGTTAAATTACGGGCGACCGCAAACAAACAGTACTTACGTCATGCATCAGCTTAGCGGCTCGGTCGGTGATTTTGAACTCGTCGTTACGAGGTATCTCGACCAGCGTAGCGATCTTCTTCATGACTGCACGCGGGCGTTAGCTACATTCCAGCCGACTATGACAGCCTCCGGGAAATCAAGCTACCTTTACCGATTTTGGAGTGCTAAATTGGCGTTGGATCAGCGAGAATTTACCTCTGGATCTGAAGACGGCTGACCTGAAGATACTCGATCGACATTTTCTCGTACTCCTCAATGGTCTTGAAGATCGTGTCGTATTGGTCCATTTCCTGATATCGAGATGAGCACTCTGGTCATCAAAGTGCAGCGGTACAGACTCACCGCAGCCGTCGGTAAGGTCTTTCCAAGGAACGCCCGTTGTAGCTTATGTCGCCAGTCCTTGACTTTAACAGCTTCAGGGTCGTTCGCCAGCGCATCTAAGGAAGGTCCGTCCATTAGCACTGCCATTGGGCTGCGTGTTGACTTGCTCACCATCCTCTCCTGCAGTAGCCTGATTCTCTACTGAAGCCGCTGCTTTTGTATCCGCCTTCTTGGTGGTCTTCTTTTCGGCCACTGGCTTGGCTTTGGATTTCGCGCCGGCTTTGCCCTTTGATTTGGGAGCAGCTTCCTCTTCCTCCGACTCGGGGACTTCAGCAGCTGAGGCTCGGCTCTGTGGTCATCTAACGTCAGCACTGAGTCATACCCGCTTCTTTTCGCCGAGCTCACCTTCTTCTTCTCTGTCTTTGCCTTCTTCTTTTTCTCCTTCTTTTCCGCAGCGGGTCGCTTTCGCTTGCCTCCAGTCTCCTCTTCTTCCAGCTCATCGACCTCTTCCTCCTCCTCTTCCTCGACATTGGCCTTCATCTTCTCTTGGGCGGCATCCCATTCGGATGGATCCTGGGCTGTCTCGTACGCCTCTCGCAGGCCGTTTTTGGATTTAGAACGATGGTTGGCAGCTAGATAGGCTTCGATTTCAGAAGACGTCAGGGGCGTCAGCTCCCTGCTGTTCAGCCAGGAGCTATAGTAGGCGAATGGTTAGAGCGAGAAACAGGGAACTAGATGGAGAAACTCACTAGTCTCCTGCTTGGAAGAACTGGACACAGAAGATATGCGATGATTTCCCAGGTCGGGTAGCGGCTACTTTGCTGGGCACTTCCTCTGGGTTGGCGATCTGGATGGGGAGGCGTCAGTACCAAGCTGTCTGGGATTCGCGTCCTCAAAGACACTCACTCTGGCAGCTAAGTACAGACAACAAGAAACGCGATCAGCTCGATATCATTTGCCCTCGTTAACCGATCACATACGCCAGGGAGGGTAACCCTTCAGTCGTCCCAGGACCATGTCTCCGATACTGAACGACTTGGAGCTGGAATCTATCACGGGGGCCTTCTTCGAACTGCCCGTCGACTGTCGGCCTCTGGCGGCCTTGACGGTCTTCTTCTTCCCGGCTTTCGAGGAAGGTTTCGACTCGACGTCCTCCTCGCCAGCGGGAGGGGTGGACGCAACGACATCGGTCTCGACATCCACGTCCATTTTTGTCTCTTCTTCAGCCGACATTTTGTAAAACTAAAGTAATGGAACGAGTCAGACTGCGGATGAGGTGGGAACAAGCGCGCGCACGACGGACTGGAAAAGCTCTAGTATTCACGCGTCGATTTGTTGACAGCTAATTTAGGTTGGGGCGGATAGGCGAGAGCGGGGGTTTCTTGCCTAGGAGCGGAGGAGAGCTGACGGAGAGGTCAGATGGGGCGCGCTGAGGATATACAATGTGTTTTGATTTGTGGATGGATGAAAGGGGGATTGGAATGACCTGATCAATATTGGCAGAGTACGCGACGCCCACGAGATCCCGCTGCTGGATTATGCCGATATCGGCGTTATTCGTGGAACCGGAAACGGAGATCGTGGCGGTAATGAGAAGGACGGTCTGGGTGAGGTCCATCGATGGTTGCGCGTGATGAAGGGAGCAGCAATGCTGGGGTGAGAAGGGAAGTTGGAGACCTTGGTATTGCCCTACGGAGGCCTAACGTTGCCCCCATCAAGGAGCCAAGGGACGATATCTAATGCCAGCGATGCGGCCAGTAAAGCCGTCAGGAAAGGGAATGATGCTCCTTCCATGAGGCTTGATTCATGTGGTACCGCGATGTATACCCACTCACCGCACATGCATCGAAGTGTACTCATCGCGTAGCCTATCATGGTCTTCCATGCATAGTAACGGTTGAATTCCAGAGTGTCTCGGCGTCGCGCGCCTATTACCGGACACTTGGAACCCCGATCCCACCTTTGTCCACCCCCTCTATCTCTACCTACACTTCTTCCCTCATCGCTCTCCACCAGCATGCTCGCGTCCACACTCCTCGCGACGCTCTCGCTCTTCCTCCTCCCCTCTGCTACAGCCTTCAAGGACACTGCCCCGCTCTTGATATGGTCATCCGTTCCGTAGGTCATTCTCCGCCCTCATCTCTACGAGCAGCACTCACCTGTAATCGGGTTAGTAACCCCGCGCTGGAGGACGCTTCGTCCGAGATTGACTCGGGGATCATTCTCGCGCACGAGGTGTACGGCACGATCTCGACCTTGGGCTGCGACTGGACGACAATGGTGGTGGTCCATGTCGATGGGGTATGTTCTCCTTTCTGTAGTACCCATGGTTCTCTTAATGACAGAATACTAGCTGCACGAATCGCATCTGGCGAAATTATCCGTACCGCCCAAACCCTCGCTGCATATCCCTTACCTCCTCCGACCACGACGGTTTGCGCTGGACGGCGCGATTGATTCCTGGGCCCAGCTGTGCGGCGCGGAGGTTGTTGATTCCCTCGACGTGGATTCGGAATACCGAAAGGTCGTCAAAGTGGATGCAAAGAGGACTGGTAGGTCGCCTCCGAATCCGAACACCTACCAACTTAGCTAATTCCTAGTCACAGATCTATCGACGCTCTCGTCCGAAGCAGACATCATCATCCTGACCGGCACACCGTCCCTCCTCAAACGACAAGACGAGGAGACCCCCTTCCCCGAGGACCCTGACCCGTCTCCCTCGTCCACACTTGGCGCGACAGCAACGTCGACATCGACCGCGACTTCCGGGCCCAATAACCATACTCTCCCCGACCCCTCTGCCCCACTCCTCCAGCGAGTCCAGCTATTGACGACGCCAATCATAACCAGTCTCTTGATCACCTTTTTCGTATTCGTCCCCATCATCGCCATGGGCATCAGCGCGCTGGCGGGCATACAGGTGCCTCCTCGTATGCTGGAGATCAGCAAGTCGAATGTCGGCAAGGAGAAAAAGGACCAATAGGTGTGGGAGTGATGCATTCCTAGACATGACGATGTATTGCGGGCTTGCGCCGGCTCCAGCCATTTGTCACGCCAAAGAGAACGGCACTGCTGCACACGTTCTCGCGAAATGTGGGCCATTGCTGTAGAGGTTGCCCAGAATATCGATGCATGCCTCTATTTCCTCATGAGCAGGTATACGTTCTCTCCCACGACCACCCCCGCCAGATGTCGATAGCTCCCCCTGAGCGCCATCAACAGTCCTCCAAAGGAGAGGTACGCCGTCCTATCATTCGCATGATCGCATCAGCTTTCACTTCTTGCACGCCCAATGTTCACCGTGACCTACGTCTGGTTCTCCCCCTGCGCCGAATCATCAAACTTGTACACCTACCCTTCCGTCAGCCCCTCTCTTCCATTCCACTCCCGAACGACCGACCTTTCCATGCATCACATAGTCATAGTCCCCCGCCAAGCCCATATCGCCGCCCCTCCAGAGCTCCCGCTTGATCTTCTTGACCCCGTCGCCGTTCTCGCTCTCCCCATCCCCGTTCTGCGCCTCGCTCAGCTCCTCCGGCACGAGCGAGCGCGCTATCGCCAGCGAGAACTTTTCGGCCGCCTGGAGGGGATACAGTTCGACGGCGATGTCAAGCGTGAGGGACATGTTGAGGGAGAGGGAGGTGGCCGTGATACGGGAGACTGGGGAACGGGAGTCAGTAGTGTGTCAGCTGGTCTACAAAGAGGGGATATGCACCTCGGTCGAACTTCTTGCCGTCCTTGTCGACATCCTGGGACGTATCAGCGCCGGACTGGGGTTTGAATATAAGTGAGGAGCAGCTCACATCGACCGCAAACCTGTCCTCGAAGATGATGTTGTTGGTGTCGGACATTTTGGAATTGCTGGGTATCGGCCCGTGTCCCCGATACGTCTACGTTCTCTTTTCTGCTGAGGAGGTGGATTCGGCTGTTCCTTCGATCTCCTCTTCTGCTTGCTTCTGCTCTCGTTCGGTACGGTTGTGATTACGCGCGGGGGTTTTGCATGAACCAAGGTGGAATTCGCTGAAATCTCCAAAACCTCCTCTTCGCCTTATCCGTTCCCCCCCTATTTGCTTCCCAATCTGATTCCGCCTCTTTTTCGTTTGCCGCCCGATGAACATATTTCACAGTCATTCTCGGCACAAACGACACACAAAACAACAGCTCGACGGCCACCGCCCCGCTCACGAACTACCGCATCAGCAGCTCAGTCTACGCCCAGGAAAACCTAGCTCGGAGAGCAGCTACACCCCCTCCTACCGCTCGTATCCCTTCCCTTCACACATCCCCCTTCCATCATGTCTCACGGCGATCATTCTCGGGATCCATGGTATGTTGACCGCGAAATCTCTTCCTTCCTACTCTAACACCGTATCAGTCCCTACGTCATTCTCAACGACTTCGGAGGCGCCTTTGCGATGGGCGCGATCGGCGGTGGGATCTGGCATGGAATAAAAGGTGCCCGAAACAGTCCCCGGGTAGGCGCTGGATGGTATATATCACGGAGGAAGACTGGCTGACTTCGTGGTCAGGGAGAACGTTTGCCGGGCTCCCTGGCGGCGATCAAGGCTCGCGCTCCGGTCCTCGGAGGAAATTTTGGAGTGTGGGGTGGTCTGTTCTCGACGTATGATTGTGCCGTCAAGGGGTACCGACAGAAGGAGGATCCGTGGAATGCTATCATATCGGGTTTCCTGACGGGTGGATCGCTGGCGATCAGAGGTGAGTGCGAGTGATCAGGTTGGGTGTTGGGATATCGGAGAGGAGATAATGGAGTTTCGGGAGATGTGGAAGAGATCCATGGAGGTGCTCGAGATTAGGGTGGAGGTCCGGGCAGAAGGAGGACAGAGGGGACTGGCGGATGATTCTGCCGGGGAGGAAGAGACTGGCTCGAGACAGACACCTATGTGGAACAACCACCGTCCCAGACGAGAGGAGAAGCTCTCTTAGAGGAGACGCAGGTCGTGCGAGGGGAGAGGTTGGAAATTAGGCCCACCTGGACACTCGCTGACACCTCCCAGCCGGTCCTAGATCAGCCTTTGGCTCGGCAGTCGGCTGCGGTATCCTCCTCGGAGTCTTTGAAGGTATATCTCTCCTATCAACTCATCTGGAATCCCGAACTTACCCCCCTCCAGGCGTCGGTGTCTTGATGAACCGCATGTTTGCCCAGCCCGTGCCAGCGATGCAACGTGGGTCTTCTTCTTTTACTCCTTTTCTCCCCCTTCACCGCTTGCTGACTTCCGCTCGCAGTACCGGAAGCACCGGCTGCTCCCGCGATCGCCTAGGCCCGCGCGGCGCATTGATTTTTGTAATTTCCTCGTCTTTGGGTCCCCTCGAGACCCATCATCACCTCTCTGCATGCATCGGTACTAGATGAAGCTATGCTAGAAGTCGAAAGGACTGTCCTACATCTCATGACGCTCTGACGGCGAATCCGGAGAGGATATGTCCATGGAGAGTGTCGAGACAGGAGCTACAGCTGCTGTCGATCCATGGATCCAAACGCCATTCGTGTCCGTGAGCACGATTGACACGGAGGCGTCCCTATTGCTCGATTAAGCTTACGTCAATTGAAAGCCTATCCGTCTGTTGGAGGTCACATTGGCATCATCACGTGAACGAAAGTCCGATTCGCTAAGCTGTTGTAAGGCGCGATGCGGTAGACAAAGTGTTTCCCTTAGCCTTTTCAATTGCACCCTTCCCATTGAGCGTGTTTGGGTATTAGGGCTAGCCCTCAAGCTTTTACTCTTTAAGCTCAGAGACTGTTCAGGGCGAAGCCGATCGACGACAGGCACCATTGAAATGTTTAGAAGCAGAAGGACCCGTTCCAGCATTCAGGGCACTGTCCAGACGATGCTTTCCATGTTATATACGACCCAGACGGGTTTGCCGAGCTCTCTCCCAACTTGACAATCATGGACTATCCAGCTGACGGGCTGTCGAAACGCCTTCCTGCATCCGGGAGCAGCAATAATTTGATGGGAACGGTGCGTTCCATGGTCGGACGCGAGCTGACGAGGAGCAGTTCGGACCACCCGTCATTGGTGCGCTCTTGAACATGTTGGGCATGGGCATCTATATAGTGAGACCGGATTACCGTGGAAGGGCAGAATATTGACGTCGAGCAGCTAGGGGTGTGTGCATCGCCGGCGGAACCTATGGCTCACCTCACCAGGTCATCATCTATTTTGATACATATCGGAAGGATTCGTGGAAGACCAAGCTGTTTGTAAGTGATTTTTCGCTTTGAAAGGTTGCGCTGACCAAGTCCAGGTGGTCGTGAGTGGAATCTACTATCCACCGGCACAGATTACTCAACGATGTGCGATGGGTGACAGTACCTCAGCCTGTTGAATTGCTTCGATACCATCCTGGCGTGTACAAGAGCAGTGTTGTACACCGCTGTGCATCCGGACGACCCGTCATATGTATGTCTCACCGCAACGACTCCCGGCTGACCGTTCAGTACTACAACCTCCACAACAAATTCATCGAAATCTCCCATCCTCTGGTCGGATTCATGATCGCGGTCGGCTGCCAAGCGTTCATGAGCTACAAGGTCGTCCGGTTTGCGCGCGTGATGAGGCAGAACGACAACACGTGGAGCAAGCTGTGGTTGAGCTTCCTGATTGGCGTGCTTTCCTTGGGGCTGCTGGGGTGTGTTGCGGCGGGTCTGCTTGTCCCGATCACACTTTCTGTACGTGGGCGGTCTGCGAATGGAGGAGAGTAGCTGACCGGATATACAGCGGATCGAGTCTTAGTAAGTCTGCCGGTAGACGAAACGCTCATCATCGCTAGCGTCTCGGTATTGAACTCGAATAAGGGGCCCTTTGTCCTGTTCGTCAAGGCGTGCAAAGTCCAAGGATGTCTGTCTGTGGTGTGTCCAGTTGATCACATGTCCGAACGCCGCTGATAGGTCGACCGCAGTGCGTCGACTTTTTGCTGGCCATCTGCATGACTGTCGAGATCCATCATGCAAGGGTGAGCTCAAATACAGTACTGCGTGTGCTTACAGCTTCTCCATAGACCGGCTTCGCGGGAACAAACTCGGTCTTGAATGTTCTTCAGATGACCATGCTCCGGAATGGGTTTCTGGTCCTGGCTTTGCAGCTCGTACAGCTTATCCTGTTCCTCGAGAGGTAAAGCTCGCTGCGTTGAACTATCGCTGACTCGTCATCAGCAAGTCTTTTTTTGGCGACCTACCGCCGTTCTTCATCGCCAAGGTAAGCAGCTCTCTACCTTAGGAAAGCAGAAGCAGATTCTGATCTAATCAAAGGTGTATTCCACCACAATTCTCAGTAAACTTCCCTCCTCCCGATCTCCCAAGTTGATAGCTGACATCTACGCTCCCCAGGTATACTGGTCGCCCCAAGAAACGCTCACAAGAAGTTCTACTCGAGCACGAACGAGATGGAGGAGGGCCTGCAGTTCCCTTCTCCATGCTCAACGTGCGTCTGCGGTCAAGCGGCTTCTCAGCGCGCACGCCAGGGCGAGATGCTGCAGAGGAGGGGTCCACAGTCGCCAGCAATCGGTTCCGTGCCCGAGGAACCACAGTTGAACTTTGCAGAATATCTTGCGATGTCAGAGGGAAAGGATGGCTTTGAGGACGCGTTCGACAAACCGTGCGATGTGTCGTGAGGGGTAGCAGGCGGGTATCAAACAGTAGTTCCTGTACGTCGCGCGTGAGCGGCTTGTATCTTGTGCTGTATCATACATAACCACATATGAAAAGGTCGTATCGTACATGTTGCAACAAATCTCGCCTCGGTCCACACGAGAACCTGGGCGAAACTCTCCCGTTCCCGTTGATCCACAATGTGCGGGACCTCTGCGCACGTCTCTTTGGAGTCTGCACTGCCTCACCATAGTTGGCAAATTTACAACAGACACATTGTCGGCTCCAGACGTCGACCAGGGTATGTTTACCGTATCGACGGTCATGGCGTGTCAGCCTCTCTTGATAAGTCCTCTAGAAGCACAGGCCTGACTTTACAGGCTGCCCTTGGGATCGTTGGCCTGCGACCATCCTCGTCTCTCTTGCCCGTCCTGTGGGACATGAAGAGAGCGGCCACCACCCTCGGCCTGTCGAACGAGTGGCAAATCCTCGCACAGAATTCACCGGGCTTAGCGGTGGAAGCCAAGCCACGGCGGATCAGTGGGCTTCCGAGCACCTCGCGGCATCGTCAGGCATGTCTCCTGCTCTGACAGGACTCTCCGATCCAGCCTCGCCAGCCAGCGCTCCTCTGAAAGATCTGATCCATAGACGGAAGCAAATGATTCCAGTTGCATCCGGGAGATAAAAAGTTGGTCATCGTCATCGGCCGATTGACATCTACCCAAAGTTCCGGCGAGTGGTGTTGAGCTCCTACTAATCCGTCTATCAGCATGTCCCATCACCTCCCTAGTCTCCGTCAAGCGACACGCATGGCCTGGCCCCGTCGCACACTCGTCCATCTCCCACACCACTTCCCCGCTGCGTCATATTCCACCTCACCCTCGACCTCCACTCGCCCATGTCCCAATTGCTCCAC